>CABHPH010159302.1:30419-46837 GCA_902168325.1 Peromyscus nudipes | reverse complement strand
CTAGCAACGTGGAGGGAGTAGATTCTTTCAAGGTCCGTGACCTCACATGTCCCAAAAGGCTGGCAAATTCTTCAGTATGAAGCATGATTTCCCTCTTGTTGAGTCAGCTTTCAGTAAAGTTTAGGTAGATGTTGGTTGAAACTGACATGCAAGCGCTACCTATGGCACTGGTATGCATATCTTGCCATGCTGGTAACTGCTATGAAACATTATTGTTGTAGCTAGATAGGATTGTTTAACTGCTTCCCTCCCATGGCTACATGAATAGTATTTTTCTGGATCCATGAAAGTTAGACTGCAGGAAAAAAGCTTTCAGGTCAGACCCATCTTGAATTATCCAAGTTCTTTGTCCTAAGTGTGTGGTGTCTTCCGTAATAGAGCCTAGCCTCACCTGCTGAGAAGTAATAAAAGACTGAACCAATAATCATTGCTATTTGGGGAGTCACTTGGACTACACTGACCAACTATTTGAAAGGAGGTTTCTCATGCCTAGTACTGGAGTTTTCAATAGTCTCTGGTTCTATATAGAGCACTGTCCCTCCAGGTAGGTTTACCTCATACATCTACTTCATATACATACGCATACTATATTTATAACATATAATTTCTGCATATATTGCATATAATTTAGATGTGTAGATAAGTATAATTTTAGATAAATACAAAATAATATGATTCCTTGAGATTTTATTTAAAAACCTTGATGTTATTTGTCCCTTATCCCTCCTTCTCCTTCTGTATTAAACTTTCCTTCACCCAGGTTGAAGCACCCTCCATAATACTTTCAACTAAGGAAAATATAAGTGAATATTGCACTTTGGACTATTTTTTTTTTTAAAAAAAATCATTGTTTCCTGATTTCTCATTAGCTATATCAAGAAGCGTTCTAAATAATTATTGTATAAATATACTAGAAATTTTGTTGAAATTTACATGCTTCTAAATTTTGAGACAAATTTAGGAGTCAAAAAATCAAACACAATTTTAAATTTTGAATATCCAACTATTAAATTACAGTTGAACAAAAAAATTATTTTTAGCACAATTATATAAAATTGTAGCATGATTCAAAATGCCCTAAATATAATTAATTGTATAGGATAGCAATATTTATATGCCAAGAAAGTCAAGAAGATACTGAGCAAGACAGACAGTTCTATGAAGACATGTGCTTATTAGGAGGAAACGCTGGACTAGATCTGACTGTCAGAAAAAGAATTCATTATTGAATAATTGAAAAAAGTTGCCTGAGGAAACTTGGAGTCTGGTAAACAAATGGTACTAATTTATTATTTTGATTATTATATTGTAGAGATGTGTGAGAATGTCCTATTTACAGGAAAAGTACAATAAAGTACTCAGGAATGACGTAACAATGCCAGTAAGTTACTGCCAAAGAATTCAGGAATATCATAACTAAAAACAAAAGGAAAAAGGGAAGAAAATGAGCAAAGAAAAAATTTAGGGAAGCAGAGAAGGAAAAAGGAAGAAATAAAGGAAAGAAGGATCAAATGAGGAGAAAATTGACAGACAGGAGGAGGCTGAGGGACACACATGGTTAGCTTTTGTTGCAGATATTATAATTCATACTTTATAATCCTGTGTTATTGGCCAGACTGGCTGAATAGTGTGTTCTAGATCCTTCTGTTTCTACTTTCCCAGCACTGGGGTCAGTCACAGGCTGTCATGCTGTGTGCTTTTCTCTCCAGCCTGCAGTGATTATTTTAGCGTATTTCTATCATCCAAGAAAAAGAAAGGCGATTGTATCTCAGTGTTCCTCAACCTCTCCTCTCAACCTATCTATCCTAACCAGACCCTACTCCCTGGATCAATAACATTGTGATATCTTTCCATACTTACCGATGCAGGACTTTTTCCTCCTATACAACTTTAATTATATGTCCTTTTATCAGCTTTTACATTCATTCCCTTTCCCCAAGCCTCCTAAGCATTTGGTACCCACTATTTCCCCACTGATTTTTTTTATTTTTTTTTGAAATCATATCTTATACAATTCACATCTTCTTGAGATCACAAAGTACTTTTCTTATTGAGCTCAGTTGTGTTTATTTAACATAATATTCTCCCATAGTACTCATGTCGTACAGGCTTTTGTTTTTAAGTATCAATGGTACTCCATTGTATGTACACGCCATATTTTTCTACTAGTCATCCATCTACAGAAATTTTGTTTCCAATTAGTGCCATAAACATGATAGTGGAGATAGATCTTCAATCTGCTGTGGTGGTTTGAAAGAAAATGGTCCCCATAGGCTCATAGGGAGTGGCCTTGATGGGATAGGTGTGGCATTGTTGAAGAAAGTGTGTCACTGGGGACAGGCCTTGAGGACTCAGATGCTCAAGCTAGGCCCAACGTAGCTCACAGTATCTATCTTCCTGCTGCCTGAAGATCCAGATGTAAAACGCTCAGCTACTTCTCCAGTACCATGTCTTCCTGCTTGCCACCATACTTCCTGCCATGAAGAAAACGGGCTAAACTTCTGAAACTGTGGCCAGTCCCAATTAAATGTCCTCCTTTACAAGAGTTGCCGTGATCATGGTATCTCTTCACAGCAACAGAAACCCTAACTAAGACAACTTCAGCAGGGCGGCGGCGGCGGCGGCGGTGAACACTTGGGAGGCAGGCAGATCTTAAAAAAAAAAAACACTTCTAACTTCATTTTGTCTGTATTTATCACAGCAGGATGCTAGTTCTACATTTACTATTGAGAGAAACAGCTATACTGTTTTTACAATGATTATGCAAATCCTGATTACCTCCAACAATTTATTCAGGTTATCTTCAGGATACCCTTATCACTACCTTTCTACTGTCTTTCTATAATAGGCATTCTATAACATTAGGTAATACTTCATTGTGGTCTTGATTGCACATCCTAAATAATCTCCAATTTTGGAAATATCTTCATATACTTATTAACATTTCTACTCCAGGGAGTGACAAATGTTTATACAGATACTTTGCCTAATTTTAAAGGAGTATTTTCTTCATTGTTATTTATTTGAATTATTTATAAATTTGATATTATAATCCCTTATTACATGTGTAAATTGTAATTTTCTGCATTTTCATGGATATCTTAATTCTGTTGATTATTTCCACTGTTTCTAAGCCTTAAGATTGATGTAATTATATTTTCCTATTTTTTTTTTTTTACCCAGAGCATTGTGTTGGAAATGCTACTGTGTGTTTTCTTCTAGTAGTTTAGTGATTTGTCTTACGCTAAAATCTTTGTTTTGGTTTGCATCCATTTCCACATGATGAAGACTATTGGCATCATTTTCATACAGATATTTAGTTTTTATAGACTTCTGATGAATAGTTTACTTAATCTTAAATGACAGCTTTGCTCCATTTTACAACTTTTGATTTTACAATCTCTTGTTGATATAAGTACATCTTCTACTCTCTTCATTTCCATTCTCTTGGACTTCATATTTTACAGATTTCATTTTTAGTCTCCATGTATCCTTACAGGTGAAATAAGTTTTCAACTTATACCGTAATTTCTAAGAAAAAAAATTGGCTGAGCAATTCACTAGTATATTAATGGAGTTGCTTTTTCATTGATATTTTTCTGTTGTTAAGTTATATTTCTTTCTGTCTTTGACTTTTAATAATTTGATTATATTCTGAACAGAGAGTACTTTTGTTTGATTCTTTTTGGACAGTATTGAGCACCATGGATCTAGATTATGTTTCTTTCCTAAGATGTATGAAGCCTTTCTGGAAATGCTGCCCTATCACTTGCATTGATCAGAGTGCAATGGCAACAGAGCCTTAGGGCTGAAGACATACACAGGCTCTTGGACTCTAGAGAAGGACTCACTTACAAATGAGTGAGGAAAATGCATAATATTGGCATCTCCTCTGAAGTAATGCAGTTGTGTAAATTCCAAGAAGCTCTCTAAAATGGGCAAAGCATATTGTAAGAATGCAAGACTGTGGACTAGATAAGACTACAGCTTATTATGGCAACAATTGAGCTGTCTGGGGCCACTTACTTACCTTTAATTCATAACAAGAAATTCCTACTGATTCAAAGCTGATGTCAGCTAGGGAGACAGGGAGGCCAAAGTAAGACTTTCCCATCCTTTCTTTGTAGAAATTTCATGAGTTTCTGAACTCAATAAGAATTCTAACACTTCTCTGCCCAAATCTGATGATCTTATATAGAAACTGCAGTTGTTCACTTGCTGGTTTTGACTCTTTAGTGAATGGACAGTTTAGAAGAGTCTTAGATATCTTTAGTCAATCCAACTTTTGGTGTTACCACACCAAGCCACATGTTTACCTATTATAATAATTATTATGGTTTTGTTATTCAACAACGGAGTGTCTGATCAACATAAATTACAAGTGTCAAATGTCAAATTCAAATTACAAGAATTCAAATCAATTAAAAGCCACATTGAGAATGAATCCATTAAATCTTTCATATTTTAAAAATTAATACCCACAACTTTATTTTCATTATAAGCGTTTTCCTTGATGAGAAGGAATAATGGTTGGGGACATAGCTCATATGTGTGCTCATTACATGGTTTTCAAAACCAGCTGCCTATCATCAGTGTAACAATAAAACAAAAGGACATAAAATGACAATTTGTTCACAGTTTAAATCTTCTTCACTTGGTACCAGTTACACTTCCTAGAAAAAAAAAAACTCTTAAACTATTTGCAATTCAACATTCCTGTGACCAAAATAAGATTGAGAAAATGTCCCTCATGGATTTTGTCAAGGTTAATTTAGTAGAAGTAGAACAGTATGGTAGAAATGCCTAGAAACTAGAAAATAGTTACATATACTGGTGACATAAGGATATCGGTATATTACTTTTCTGGTAGCACTGAGAAAATGCTTGACAAAAAAAAATAAAGGGAGTCAAAGGTTTATTTTGTGTCACAGTTTGAGGGTGCAATCCATCCCAGCAGAGACCTCATGACACCAAGAGCTTGAAGCAGATGTTCACACTGCCTCCACAGACAAGAAGCTATTTAAAGGCAAGTGGCTCATACCTTAGCATTGTTAGCACTGAGTCTTCTTCACTGGTATTCCCTAAACATTTGCTGTATAGTATAATAAATCATAGCTTTTGATAGTCATGTAAAAATCTAGTAAGAGGTAATTTAATGTTTTCAGAAATGAGGTTTAGAAATCATAGGTAAGTTAGCCTAAAACTTCAGTGAAAAAGAAGTACATTCAGAGATAGCCCTTCCTAATTCTAAGTTATCTGCTTTGATACATTAGGAAATTATATTTCATTTCATTACGACCATGTTTAATAGTGTTTTCCCTACTGGAAAATAACTTACTGAACTCAGAATATGAGGACAAGAAAAATATTTCCATCTGCTTGATTTGCAAACACAATCCCCTCCCAAAAAAATGCAACGTACATTCCTAGTACCAAGAGTGATAAATTAAGTCTATCCCATAGATAAGCTAGATATCAGGAAAATACATGTGTCAACAGTTAAGCAAAGAGAAAACCTGCAACTCTCATCCCAGGAAATTACATGGGATTCTCTATAGAATGTTACACTTGGAAGATACAAACATCACTCAAATAAGCCAATTTAATGAAGTTAATATGGAAAGGAAACATAATTATGAAAACTATACATGCACATACACATATCTGAAGACTTTAGGACTTAAAATATAAAATCTATGTAAATATTATACATAAGCCTATGGAAATCCACTACAATAAACACAATTTCCCAAAATTATTTTCACTAAAAATTCTTAATACTTGTGTCATCAATTCCTAAATGTTAAATAATATAAACTACCAAACAAATTCCCTTATAAATTTACTTAAAACAAACCATGTAGCAAAGAAGACTGGGGGCAAGAGATAATTTGGTGATATATTATGTAAATTTCACAAATAATTGATTAGATGCAATAGTCTTCAATGAAAAAGCAAGCTTTCATAGGTTTTACACTTTCTATGACATCATATTCAGTCTGAACTGTGAATAGAATTGAGCCAAATGTTTTCCATTTAAAGTTGGCCACAGCAAAGATTTCAGTTCTGTCCAATGACCTGGAAGTGTGCTATGGGCAAGAACTCAAGGAAAGATTATAAAAGGGGCACCTGTGGTTTTTAAATTAAGCCCATTTGCTGTAATTAGCCAGCTTTATTTTTAATAAGTCAACCTTCTTCATTGTTTTTTAAATCATTCCTGTGGTGGTCATAAACAACATGCAGCTTTAATGGGAAGGATTTTGTTTCTTAAAACCCCAGGTGACTTGAAATTAAATCACTAAGGCCATTATAAAGGGAGGTAGGGAGAAAAAAAAAAACTGAGGGCACTGGTTAACTCAACTCCAGTCATGAGCAATTCAATCAAATAGGCTTGACTGAAATTATTCCAATCCATCCTGTATGTTCTTGGTGGATTTACTTTTTCTTTGGAAGTTGATTCTGTAGATTGTCATCCCTTGTCTATAGTCTACTATTGCTTAAAGATAACTGTACATACAGAGGAAATACATTCTAACACAAAATTTCAGGGTAAGTATGTGGTCATTAAAAGTTTTGAAATTTATTATTTGTAATAGCCAGTAATATGAAATATCAATGTAAAATGTTTACATATTTTAAAAATGTAAAACCTTTTCAAGTTATAAGTGCTTCTCCCCTTAAGCTCTCCTTGTTACTTAGCTTCTCTGTGTCTGTGAGTTGTAGCACGATTCTCCTTTACTTTACAGCTAGTATCAACTTATGAGTGAGTACATACCATGATTGTCTTTCTGGGTCTGGGTTACCTTACTCAGGATGATCTTTTCTAGTACCATCCATCAGCATGTAGAAGAGTACAAATAGATCCATATTTATCACACTGAGCAACTCAAGTTTAAGTGGATAAGAGATTACAACATACAACCAGCTACACTGAACCTGGCAGATGAGAAAGTGGAGAACAGCCTTGAAAGCAGTGGAACAGGAGACAACTTCCTGAACAAAACACCAATAAATCAGGCACTAAAGTTAACAATTAACAAATGAGACCTCAACAATCTGAAAAGCTTCTGTAAAGCAAAGGACATTGTCTAAAGGACAAAATGGCAGTGCACAGAATGGGAAAAGATCTTCACCAAACCCACACCCAACAGAAAGCTAATATCCAAAATATATAAAGAACTCAAGAAACTAGACTTCAGCAAACCAAATAATCAAATTAAAAAAAAAAGGTACAGATCTAAACATAATTCTCAACAGGGGAATCTCATATAGCCTAAATAGCTGAGAATTACTTAAAGAAATGTTCAACATCCTTACCATCAGGGAAATGTAAATCTAAATGACACTGAGATTCCATCTTACACCTGTCAGAATGGCTAAGATAAAAAACACAAGTGATAGCTCATGCTTGAGAGGATGTGGAGCAAGGGGAACATTCCTCGATTGCTGGTGGGAGTGCAAACTTGTACAGTCACTTTGGAAATCAATATGGTGGTTTCTCAGAAACCTGGGAATTGATCTACCTCAAGACCCAGCTATACAACTCTTGGGCATATATTCAAAGAACACTCTATCCTATCATAAAGACACTTGTACAACTATGTTCATAGCAGCTTTATT
This sequence comes from Peromyscus nudipes, assembly GCA_902168325.1. NCBI lineage: Eukaryota > Metazoa > Chordata > Mammalia > Rodentia > Cricetidae > Peromyscus > Peromyscus nudipes. The sequence continues at coordinate 39,217 of CABHPH010159302.1, read as the reverse complement.
TGTAATACCCAGAAACTAGAAACAAGCTAGATGTCCTTCAACTGAAAAATGGATAAGGAAAATGTGCTACATTTACACAATGGAGTAATTAATCAGCTGTTGAAAACAATGACATTAAGAAACTTATCATTTTTAATTAGACAGTTCTTTCTACTCCACATAAATAGATCCACATGAGGAGAGTATACTATGGGGTAGCAGGGTAAGAAAACTAAGGCAACTAGATACTAAGATAAAAAACTAGAATCCTTCTAGAATCCTTCTCTGCTAAAGTGTTTAAATGTATTAATTTAGAGACTACAGCCAACCTTTCTAATAAGTATAGAGCTGTCTTTAATGATCTAGGTTTATGTTGCAATATTGTAATAAGCAAAAATTTTCATTTTTCTATGTATAAATCAATAAAGTACCTAATGCACAGAGCTAAGAGTAAATAAAATCTTTGTTTCATGATTTTTCCTGTAGGTATTCAGTAAGAGAAACATATTCCAGTTGAATGAAAACTCCTCATTCAGACTTGGAAACTCAGACCTCAAATCTCAAATACTTCAAATCACAGGTGGAGGCAAGAGGATGATAATCCAAAGCCAGGCTAGGCAACTTTGTAAACCAACCCCTCTCCCAAAATTAAAAATGTAGAGAAAACTGAGAACACAATGACAGCTCAGCTGTAGAGTACTTGTCCAACACACACAAGACTAGGGCTCAACCTCCAGTAAAAGAAAGAAGTTAAAAAACAAGGAAGAAGAAAGTGATGAAAAGGAAGTAACGAAAGGAGAGGAACAGGAAAGCAGAGATGAAAAAAAGGAAAAAAAAGGGAAAATTAAGCATTCCATTTACCACTTCTAAAAATCACTTCTGGAATAATAGAACTTTAATTTAAAAATCTAAACACACCTTCATGCATACCCTTTTTCATAATTAGAAAAGGCACACCTCCTGAGGTCATTCAGCAAAGATATTCTTATTTTTTCTTTTTTTAATTAGAGCAGAGTTAGATGGTTAATCCTAAACTTGGTAATACGTGTGTGATGAATGCAGTCTAAGGCAGTTCATAGCTCTGTCCTGTGAGAAGCTCCTGACAACCTCTATGTACAAATGTGACAGCAGTGGCTGTAGAGCTCTTCTGGATTTGTTTGGCACACTAGGCATAGAGTTGTGCATTCTTTCGGCATCTTAGACACATAGGACATTTTCAAGAGCGGAATAGCATATTTGGACATCAGGAGGCAAATATATACCTATGATAGCAGTAATTTACACAAGCCCTGGTGATGGATATTTTTGGTTTTCACACTTATCACTGTGGAAAGTAAGACTAAGAATGGGACTAATAATAAGCAGCAAATATCAGCAAAAAATATGAGAGCAGCTGGGTTACAAGCTTGTTTCTGTGACTCCAAAATTGGAGTTATTAAGGATACTAAAATGCTAATTGAGGGCTACAACTTCAAATAACTGAGATGAATTTCTGTTCCTTCTATTTTTCTTACTTACTCTGTAACAGTTTTCATGTTAACTGGGGCTCCTATAAAATTAAAATTAATGTCTGTGAGAAGGTTTTGTGAATTATTGATACAATATAAATGCCAAAATATCTAGTATCTACCCGCTTGGAGATAACTGGATAAGGAGAAAAAGCGTCAAGGTGGAATTTGTTATTTCCAAAGCTAAAAAGATCTTTGCAGTACTGTTATATCCTCTCTCTCTCTCTCTCTCTCTCTCTCTCTCTCTCTCTCTCTCTCTCTCTCTCTCTCTCTTTCTCCCTCTGTCCCTCCCCCTCTCTTTCTCTTCTCTCTCCTCTATTCCTTTTCCTCCCTGTCTCTGTCTCTCTCTTGCATGTGTGTACATACACATGCACCCATCCATACACACACACACACACACACACACACACACACACACACACACACACACGTTGACTTTGATCAACCTTCAAAAAAAAAACTAAATACAATCCAAACTATTGTCTCGAACATGAATAAAACTCCATCTCTCCAGGCTACAACCATGAATATGTAAGTGTTATTAATGACTGAAAATGCCTTGAAAATGTCTAATAAAACCAGGTATCTTTCAATCTATGATAGATTAATTGAACTTAATAAGGTGGGATTGGAAAAGCCACTGTAACTCATTCTCTTACAAGCTGCGAATGCTTCTAAGTGTGATGTATAGTATCACACCGCTCTACTTTAGTTAAGGATCTTGTTATTAAATTACCTTGAAACATCAATGTTGGAAGTTATAGAGCTCATTTGCTATTTATCTGTGTTCTAAAATGGAAGGTCACCTTTTCTTTGAACATTTCATTTTTATATTTTGCAAGTGCCTGCGGCTAATGATCCCAACCTTAAAAGAATGTGATGGGGTTACTTAATAAAACAATAGCAATCAATCCCGACAAATATATGAAGAAATTAAAAATATGTTGAAAAATTGATTGATTGCCTAAATTACATCTTATCATGCAGCAACTAGTGAGAATAAATTAATGGCATGATGAGTGCCTCCTGCCACATCTTTTCTGATTTCCAATTTAGAGCCCTCAGAAGCGACATTGTTCATTTGCTTGCAAAATGCCACTGACACATGCATTAGCTCTCGTGGTGGGCAAAGACAACCATCTATCTTCTTAAAAGCAGTATAACTTTCACAAAGAGTTAATGTCTCATATCTTTCCCCTAAGAAAGAACGTCTCCTATATAGTGGGTAGCCATTCCAGCTTTGATCTGGAAGTTCCAACCCCCATTGAGGCTTCGGTAACTGTCACGCCTACAAGGCAGGGCCAAGAGAGGGCCCTGAAGACCCGAGATCCCGATGGGCCCTCCTCTCTTGGTTCCCTGACCCCGGACGCCAGAGGTAGATCGAACAGAGTTCTCCAGAGAACACGGCTGGACTGCGATACACCTTCCCCAGACCCTGTAGCCTATCCCTTCATTTGTGAGTTACCCCACAAAATAAACCTCCCTTTTAACTACGTGGAGTGGCCTTAATAATTTCACCAATACTCCTAAAGAAAACTCCCGGTGTTAGACAAGTGGAAGTTTCCTGCTGCATATTTGTGAACCACTGCAATCCACTTCTGAGTAGCTTTTTTATGGGTCTACTTTAAGCATTGAGAACAGGGCTTTACAATAGCTGTTTTGAGGTTCCTAGGGAAGAATGCAAAGATAAAAAGCAGAGAGTGGAGAAGTATAACCAAAGTTACCATCCTCAGCTTTTGCCATTATCTTTCTTTTTATGTACTTGAGGGTTTTGCTTCCATGTCTGCTCATGGAGATCAGAAGAAGGCATTGGATCCCCTATAACTGGAATTATGGATAGTTGTGAGCCACACTGTGATTGCTGGGAACTGAACTCAGGACCTCTGCAAAAGCTGCAAGTGCACTTAATCACTGAGCTATCTCTTCAAACCCCACCCCCCTTTACCATTATTTTAAAGGTAAGAACTCAGAGTTCAGAATTGGTAAAGCATTCATAAAATTGAGAGCAAATGCAAATACTTAGAAAAAAACTAGCAAAGGTCTGTCTTGTGTCAGCTAGAATATTACACAGAATATTTATTCTCTTTGTTTAAGACAGAGCTGTACTACATGCTGAATGCTAGATAATTGCCTCACAATGCTTATAACTAAATTTTATTCAGCTTTTGTGACTTCATTATCAATTTTCATATCAGTTATCCAGAAATTATTTTCAAATAAAGAGAGAAGTCAACTTTTGCATGTCAGTATACTCACTTAGTATCATAGCCTACATTGCCTAATGGGACCCTTGTGATTGTGTTCACCTGGATAATCTAGGATCATCTCATTTTATGGTCAGTTGATTAGCAGCACACAGCCATTCATATTACATATCTATTAATTATACTTGTTATAAGAATTATAATCAGTATGAATTTCATTAGCATATAAAATATAAACAGTTTTCTCTTATGCTCTTGTTTTGTTATTGGTAGTAAATATAATAGTTTACTCCAATGGTATCATGTATAATTATGTGTATATATATATGTACATATATATATATACGTACATATAAATATAATTCTGTTCCTGTCATTATCACCCATTAAACCAGAAGAGACATGCTGTCATTTTATTTTTAGTGACAATGTCAATATTGTCCAAAAGAGATAGACCATGTATATCCATAAATATAATTAAAACATAGACGCTATTAAAATTAAATTGTACCTATACTTAACATGCACAAATATTTCTCCCACCATTATCCCCTGAACAATGTAGTATAAATCATTTATGTAGAAGTTGTAATGTATTTGGGATTATAACTAACATAGAAATGCCTAAAATATACAAGAAAATATGAGTAGGCTATAATCAGTGTGTCACTTTGGGTTTTTTGTCCTTAGAGCCTATCTGACTCTTTTTATTTTTAGTGCTTTAAAAATGTATACATGCATATAATGTATCTTAAATATATCCAAGCACCTATCATCTTTGCGTACTAACTTCATTTTCCTTTTTCTTAAGTTAATGTTTAACCCCCTGTGCTTTCTCTGTGCTTATGATGTGGAAACCATTGACTAGGACATGAAGCACATTACAAGTCAGTGGCCACATCACCAAAATTGATGATTTCTCTCCCTCCACAGCCATCACCTGCCAATAGATGCTCATATAAACGGTACTCCTTCCACTCTCTTGATGCAATTTTAGCTGGCTTGATTGTATGAAAGAAGCCACAGCTACAAATTGTTTATTGGGATAGACACCTTCCTTTTACTTCATGATATGCTTGTATAATATATGATACATTTAATCTTCTATGCCAATCATAAGATGAACACATAGTCTATTACCTTAACTCCCTTTCACATAAGATTTTTAAATTGAAGCCATTTGATAGCTAATAGAAACTGATCAAATGTCTCCATAGCTTGGTATGTTAAATAATTGCTTAACACTTTCGATTGGAAGTTGTCAAAACAACCTCAACAATAAAATTTGATATTTTTTCATATAGTTAGCTTGATAAGACTTTGATATAGCCGGGCGTTGGTGGTGCACGCCTTTAATCCCAGCACTCGGGAGGCAGAGGCAGGTGGATCTCTGTGAGTTTGAGGCCAGCTTGGGCTACCAAGTGAGCTCCAGGAAAGGCGCAAAGCTACACAGAGAAACCCTGTCTCGAAAAAACCAAAAAAAAAAAAAAAGACTTTGATATAGATATAGAGATTGGGATAGAGAGATATAGATGACATAGAAATAGGTGTAAAGATGTATGTTTGTATAAGAAAGTATAGTGAAAATGTAAAGTGATCCATAGATTGAAACTGTCAAATATAATCATATTTATAGTTATTACCAACACAACTGTTTTGTATCATATGAAAAAAGTCTTGATGACCAAATGAAAATCAGTTTCTTAATACTAATATTTAATAGCGTTTTAGGGCTAAAATAAAATAATCAGAATGGTGAGAAATATAATTTCATTAGCTGCTAGATGATGTTAACAAAAATTTTGTATTTTGTATTCTGAAGTCAGAAAACATGGGCTGTACAAAATGACAGAATAAAATTGTTCAAGAAATACAGTCTTTTGAAATTCTTTTGCAAATGTTTTTAGTGTATAAGAATAATATTTCAGTATTTCTAGTTTGACATCATTTTCCTTTTTTCATAAATGTCTTTAAACAACAGTATGACTGAGCTGTTACCTTTAGAACATGTTAAATTTCATTGAAAGAAAATAAGAAAAGTTTGATGAAACTCATACAGTAATTACAAACAGCTAGGAGTGGGCAACAGCGTGTTATTACAGCCGGCTATTGCTTTGAGAAAGCCATTGCATCCAGAAGTCTTAAAAACTAAACAATCTTCAGTTTATAAAAGCAAACCCAAACTTTGCAAACTGGTTTTGGTGATACTCAGAATTACAATTACATTAGATTAAATAAAATATAAGAAAGAGGCAACACAGTAACTTTGCTTTCCTTCACAGTACCTTCCTCAGGCACAAAACCAACTTTTGGTAATATAAGTAGTATATAGCCTAGAGAAACACATATTATGCTGTCAAAGAGGATTAAGATAGATGAGAACTCATCCAGGCTCCTGGGGGTCCACCTTTATCACTTAGAGTAGCTGGAGGGATAAAGTATAAAGTTATTACCCAGGACCATTCCAATTTTTATGTTTGTTGGTGTTTTCCCCTCATCCCTGTTGCCACTGATGAGCCAAAAGCATCTCACTGAGTAATGGCCATTTGATGCACAATGAAGAAACTAGAAATGACTTGTTTTGGCTGGATTTGGGATCCCTCAAAATTCAATTTTTTAAGTGAATGTTGAGATAAAAACAAAATTGAAGGCCAGTTTGAAGAGTGAGAGTTTTCACAAATATAAAATATTAATCCACAGATGAAGGAGGCTTTCCTTTGGCAATACAATATTATTATCTATAATCTAATTATCTGCATTCCATATCTTTGTTTTCTTAGCACCAATTGACCATGTACATTCTTTCTCATTCCTTTCCCATCACAACCAGATAGTAGTATAATAGTGCATACCTCAACAAACAGGATAACTAAGTGTTCAACCCAAGGTAATAGTAGAATTTCCCTGTGGATGTCCTTGCCAGACTGAGAAGGAAAAAAGCCACTGTGTAATTTGGATTTGGTCACTTGATTTTCTGAAATATGAGTTCACCAGGTAGCACTTATCTAAGAATTCAAATATGTCTACCATTTCCCTAGTTCAGTGCTCACACGTAAGGATCGTTCTGTTCATAGCAACTGCTTACGTCACCTGCATAGTTTGGAGAACACGATGAAATTTGATGAGCACTGTTAGCATTGCCAGACTGTAATCAAGTTGATTATAATGCCCACCCATTCATTCTGCTTTGCAGCAGATAGAGTCATGTGTTTCATGGTGATGGAAAGTACATTCTGAAAACTATGCTGTGAGACTTCAGCAGTGAGTAACATGACACACAAAGTAATAAATTACGTCTTCATTCAAATAAATAGGTAATACCTATGAAATTATCAAGGTGAATAGGGAACACATAGTCACATTCATACATTAAAACATATTTTAAAAAACATCCCCATGAATATTTCTTTTTTTTAATTAAGGAATTTTTTATTCATTTTATATACCAATCACAGATCCCCTCTCCTCCTTCCTCCGACCCCTCCTGCCTTCCTCCCACAACCCACCCCCTATTCCCTCCTCCAACAAGGCAAGGTCTCTCGTGGGCTTGGACCTGCCTCTACTGAATGTACCAGGCTCTACGGGCTCCCCTGTAAATATTTAAAACTCACAACACTAGTGAAATCTAAAACCCTCTCACCTGGATCACAGAAAGGGAAGGTCATCTAACAACCAAGCACAGTGGCAATATCACTGATGTGCCATCCAACCATCTGATGACTCTACATGCATGCCTCTGCAGACTCTTCACTGTTTGACACAGCCCACTCCCATTCTTTGTCCAGATCTAGTACCTCAACTTGCATTGTGCCAACTTACTTCTGAGTTACTGATTCCAGCAGCTCTCTAGTTGTGTTCATTCATAGATTATCTGCCCAGCAGCAGTGATGCTCCCAGCTATCTATCTCAGGTCAGTAAGGGCTCTGAATTCTGGGGCTTCTTTAATCCTTTTGTAGTGTGTGTGTGTGTGTGTGTGTGTGTGTGTGTGTGTGTGTTTGTAATATATGGCCAGACAGTTAATACTAGTAATTAAGATCAGAATTATAATATTTTGTGAATAACAACAGTAATACTATCAAGTGAAATCAGGATTGCATCAACCAAATCCAGTGTTGCATGAGAATTTATTATTATTCAATAAATTCTGACATTGTGGTAAAGCACAAATGGATTTGTCTATTTATCTGATTTAAAATGCTTATGACACACTGCCATGGAGGATAGTATTGATCACTCTCTTTGGCATTCATTGACTAAAGAGTAGCTATTACCTCTGGATCTTATATGGCCTCTATCATTTTGAAACACAGCAACTCTGGTGACTGACAAGGGAATTTGGCTTTCAGTCAAAGGAATACAATTAGCAGAACCATTAATCAGCTAGCTAGGTAGTTGATGAGGGTCTAGTCACCATCCATTCTTGCCCAATGACCCAATGTTGCTAGATTCCATGTGGTTAGAACAAATTGACCAGGGAATAGGTTAATTCTGGGTGAGGAGAGTATCCATGAGTTGCCCTGTGTGCAATCCCAATAGACTCATTGATTTACCAAGATAGACTTAGCATAGTCTTCCTTTATTCTGCTAGTTCCCTCTTTATTTGGGTTTAATATATGTTTCATTAATGTCATCCTAGGCAGGCATTGAAACATGGATCAATTACTGTATTCAAATATTTACCATCAAAAGCTTCATGAAAGAACAGCTTTAAAAGTAGTTTCCTTAGGTTATAACATACAAATCATAGTTAAAGGGAGAAGAGCGTGAGACAAATGTCTGAGGGACATAATTATGTCTGTGTCATATCCATCAACAACTTACAAATTTTATATCTTTGAGTTACTTAATGGTATACTGTATTTCATCACCTGAACCCCAGTCATAGAACATATTGAAATACAGGCATGGTGGCTCAGAAAACTTTTGGGCACAGCAATAAAAAAACAGACTTTTTGGTACTGACACAGGTTCATCTCACTCCATTACCCTCACTCAGAGGCCAATAGCTCATCTGTCTTAACTTCATGTCAACAATTGTTCTCTCTTTCTACTCATAGTTGCATTCTGTGTAGTAAGTTTTGCTTGAAAGAATCGGTATAACTCTTTT
>CABHPH010159302.1:8028-30319 GCA_902168325.1 Peromyscus nudipes | reverse complement strand
TTAATGGTATACTGTATTTCATCACCTGAACCCCAGTCATAGAACATGTTGAAATACAGGCATGGTGGCTCAGAAAACTTTTGGACACAGCAATAAAAAAAAACAGACTTTTTGGTACTGACACAGGTTCATCTCACTCCATTACCCTCACTCAGAGGCCAATAGCTCATCTGTCTTAACTTCATGTCAACAATTGTTCTCTCTTTCTACTCATAGTTGCATTCTGTGTAGTAAGTTTTGCTTGAAAGAATCGGTATAACTCTTTTTCTTCTGTTATCTAATGGTAATTGTGATAATTAAAATCAACAGTGTACACTAACTTATACTCTTAATGCTACACTACTAAGAAATATCTGATGAATGTATATGACTTGTAAAAATATACATGATTTATTATGTGTATATTTAAAAGCCTGTGTGTGTGTGTGTGTGTGTGTGTGTGTGTGTGTGCATGTAAATAATGTTTCCAAGCATTTGCTTTTATTTCTGACGCTCTTGAATTTGTAATTGGTATTTCTGGTTCTGTAAAAGTGGCAACATAAGCTACCGAAGCCAGTCTCCAATCCATGTGAGGTGATTAGTGTCCGTTTAAAAATCCCAGGAGAGTTTCCTAACCCCTTCCACCGAGTGAGGTTGTCATGAGAAGAAATCCTTTGAGAAAATATTCACAACATTAAAATGATAAATCAAAAAATGTAATCCTAGTGGATGTTTTAATATTTTCATACAAACGATGGAACTTGAGAAAAACAGAGTGCATGAACAACGTGATAGTGAGACAATTACAGAATACATTCAATGCAACATTTTTTCTTAAATAATGTTTGTATCAAATCCTTTAAGAAATTAGAACATGCATACAATGTATTTTAGTCTTATTCATCCCCCACTTCCCACCCTAATATAGAGCTAATCCATTGCATCTTGTAACCATCCTGATACTCTCTGTTTCTATAATTCAACTATTTTAGCATCCATGTATGAATGAGAATGCATGTCTTTCATGTTTATTGAATTTCACTTAACATATCTTCCAATGTCATAAAGTTTTCATAAATAATAGTATTTATTTTGTAATGTTCAATAGTATTACAATATATCTGGCTTGTATATATAAAATATTGGAGTATATATTTTCAGATTTCTTTATTCATCCTTTGGTGTACATATAGTGTGAGTTAATTGGTGTGAATATTTTTTTTGAGACAGGGTTTCTCTGTGTAGCTTTGAAGCCTGTCCTGGAACTCACTCTGTAGACCAGGCTGGCCTTGAACTCACAGAGATCGGCCTGTGTCTGCCTTCCAAGTGCTGAGACTAAAGGCATATGCCACCACCACCACCACCTGGCCTTGGTGTGAATATTTCTGCATTGAACAAAGGAGTACAGATATATCTTTTGAGATATTTTAATTCTTTTGATATATACCCAGAAGTGGAATGGATAAATAGATATGCTTTTTAAAAAATAGCTTCTGCATCAGTTTTTTTTGTAATGTTATTGTAATTGATATTTCAACCTGCTGAGGTCTATTCTTTGCCTACCTTTATAAACATCGTCTCTTTCCTTTCTCGTAATGGAAACCGTAGCAGGAGTAAAGGATTTCTTCATTATGGCTTCAATTCAGAGTCCTCTACTGATTAAGAAATATAAGTGTCTTTCAAATATCAGTTTTATGTGTTTATGTCACATTTTTAGAAATGTCTGTTCTGGTTATTAGCCAATTTTTAATAGTATTATTATTTCCTAAATTTTTTTGTTGCTTGTGTTTCTTATATAGTTTGTCTAATAACTCATTACATATATACATAAAAAAGAGAAAGAATAACTTCTACAATAAATATTATTTGAAAAAAGATCATTCATGAGCAAAATAAAATTTATCCTTATAATACATAATATACAAAAATTAACATACAATAGACTATAGACTTAAACATAATACTTGAAATTATAAACACCTAGAAGAAATTATAATCACCTAGAGGGGGAAGCTTTGTAACACTTTTCTTGATAATTATTTTTATATGTTTATCAAACAAATAGACCAAAAAAAATCAAAATTAGGGTAATAGGATAAAAAGAGCAGAATGTAAATAAAAAGTTGTGAAGCAACACAGTTTTAAACATATTCACATATAGAACACAAGAAAGGTTCTTACAAATTAAATACAAATGTCTAACTAAATATAAACAATTATAAACAATTAGTGCATAATCCAAAATGAAAATCTTGAGGAAAGAGCAAAAAGTTGCATACCCTCTAGGATTTGCTATTTTCACTGAGATCTCTGGTTCTTAAGATATTTCAGGACTAGGCTTTCTAGTGTCTAGATTCTTCAACTTACGCTCCAGTTCTATAAACTACCTGGTATAAGAAAAGCAACTAGTTCTCAGTGTGTCATGTGTTGTATTCAGATCGCAGCTATTTGCTCAGTCTTCTCAGTGGTCCATGAACTGAAGTGATGAACTATGATGACCAAGACAGTTCACTCCTGGTCGTCTGCATCTTCCTTGATGCAAGATTACTGGGTACCATATTTGTTCCAGCAAAGAAGAAATTCTGTTCTCTAGTGTCAAAACTTGCATAAGAAAAAAAAATTCACTGGGATTTTGCTATTCACATTTGCTTTGGTTAAGCAGAGTGGCTTCTCTCATGAATACACCAAGCAATGAAGTATAATAGCGATGTCGGATTGAAATATGAGTATATATCACCTTTTATCTACACTACTGACACTTTCTGCAGGGGGCAATACAGAATATTCTATCTGAATATATAAAAATGTAATAGAGTGTGCTTCAAAGAATATAATAAAATGTTAATTCAGTGGAAATGTTTATCAAAGTATGATTATTTTCACAAACCAATTCTAGTATTACTGCTGTGAGAACTGGAGTATATAAATGTGTAAAAAAAAAAAAACCTTTATGTAATGCTTGCGTAACAAAATTAATAACTGTAGCATGACTCTTAAAAAGTTCTTATTAATAAAATCAAACCTGAGCCAGGTATTGGGGTGAACACTGGAAGGTCAGAGAGACAGAATAAGCCACAGCTATCTCACCTTGCTGAATCCTCAGCTGGTCTTGTTTCCTCAGACTGGATGCCCCGAGCCCTCATCCAGAATGGGTCTCAGCTGAACTGCTGCTAGAAGCCTGAATGATTAACCAGCCACATGCTTCTCCAGGCCAAAGGCTTCTCCAGGCCAAAGGCCTCTAGTTTCTGGTCCTCACGCCTTATATACCTTTCTGCTTTCTACCACCACTCCCTGGGATTGAAGGCGTGCTTTTTGGGATTAAAGGCTGTGTCACCATGCTTGGCTGTTTCTAATGTGGCCTTGAACTCACAGAGATCCAGAGGGATTTCTGTCTCTGGAATGCTAGGATTAAAGGCGTATGCTACCACTGCCTAACCTCTATGTTTAATATTGTGGCTGTCCTGTTCTCTGACCCCAGATAAGTTTATTAGCATACACAATATTTTGGGGAACACAATACCACCACAAATAACCATGTGGTTTACAATATAATATAATTTCTTTTTGACAATACTGAACATTTAAAAACAAAAAGTAGAAAAGGAAGGCCGAAGTGCAAGCTATAGTTTTAAATCCCTTTGGAATCTCATCTCTAAGTGTAAAGTATTTAGAAAAGGGTACTTAGCTATGAATGCTAAGACCCAATATATTTTCTAATATTGTATTTATTTTTCATGACTTAAAAACTCTGCATGAAAATATGATCCTTGACTAGCAATACTAATTTTCAAATGAATGTCACTGCATAAAGATGAATTCAAACTTCACATACATGTTAAATGTTAGCAAAAGTATGTAGCTTAAATGGCTAAAAAAATTCCCTATTCGAGTTTTACATTCTAGTAGGCCAAGATTAATGTGACCATATTGCTAATACCTGGTAATGTTTATGTTAAAACATTGCTTTAGTTAATTTTCTGCTGCTGTGACAGAGGTGTGGCCAAGACAACTCATAAAAGGAAGAGTTTATTGGGGCTTACAGTTCCAGAGGGTGACTTCACGACCACTATGGCTGGAGCATGGCAGCAGCAAGTAGGCATGGAACTGGAGCAATAGCTGAGAGCTTACATATGATCCACACACATGAGATAGAGAGAGCTAACCGGGAGGAGCATGGGCTTTTGAAATCTCAAAGCCCACCCCCAGTGACATATCTCCTCCGACAAGGTCAGACCTCCTAATCTTTCCAAAAGAGTTACACCAATTGGGGATCAAGCACTCAAATATATGAGCCTTTGGGGACCATTCTTATTCAAACCACCATAAATATACAACTTATTATATTTAAAAATTGATGACCTTGACCAGATTGTTGATATTTGATGGCTTTGCCATCCCATTCCATTATAAAAGCCTCATCCTTTCTTTTCTATGACTGAAGTATTTAAAACCACATTAATGGAAAGATTAAACTGATCCTACCATATTGGGATTACAGATATGGTGTTCACTGTAAAAACTGTTCTGTGTAGTTTTTGAAAATACTATAACTGTGGGAGATCAGCACCTCTGATTCTTCTCTCAGGAGCCACTGTACTTAATCTCTTTAAGATGTGACTCAGAGGTGGTTCCTGTAATCCCATAGCTCAGCATAGAGAACCAGAAGGATTAATACAAGATTAAGACCAATTTGGAATGCTGAAGATGTGACACTCTATCCCAAACCTGTAAGATGTAACACGAATCTTAAAAGGTCTTATTAATAAAAACAAACCCGGAGCCTGGTATTGGGGTGAACATGGCATGATCAGAGAAACAGAACAAGCCACATCCAACCTCACTTTGCTAATTCCTCAGCTGATCTTGTTTCCTCAGACTGAAGCCTCTGAATCTTCATCCTAATGGATCTCAGTTGAACTGCTGCTAAAAGCCTAAAAGCTTAACAAAACTCTAGTTCCTGGTCCTCACGTCTTAGATACCTTTCTGCATCCCGCCATCACTCCCTGGGATTTAAGGCATGTGTCACCATGCCTGGGTGTTTCCAGTGTGGCTTTGAACTAACAGAGATCCACACAAATCTCTGCCTTCAGAAAGCTAGGATTAGAGGTGTGTGCTACCACTGCCTAAACCTATGTTTTATAGAGTAGCTGTTCTTTTCTCTGACCCCCAGATAAGTTTAGTGGGGTGTACAATATATCAACCACACAAGCCAACATAGTCATCAACTGATTTCATTGAAGTAACTATGCCTTTCCCTGTATCTCTTTGCTCCCTCACTGCCCTGTCCACTGTGTGCTGTAAAAGTCCCTCCAAAACAAGCAGGCTTCTTTACAATTTCTCATTGAGCCTGAATTTTCTGTCTTTTCTCATTCTACAACCCTGGGTTTCCCTTTTTTTTTTTTTTGGAGGGGTGGGAGAGATCCCTTTAAATATATTTCTTTAAGCAAATCCTGTTTTCTTCCTACAGATTAAGAGGTCTTCACTCTTATAAATCCAGTTATTGTGTAAACATTACTGGATGTATGTTTAGATATTACATGTGAAAAATATAACCCAAGCCAAGGGACTCCCACAACCATAATGTCTTTAACTTGCAGTTATCTGAATCCTGTAGCAAATATGTGTCTTATTCTCACTTTTAGTTTTTCCTCTGATCTCTGTTTCAGTGATTTGATCTTCATTAGAAGGCGGTATATTAGTCTATTCCTATCCACTCTCTCTACTCAACTTAGTTATTACTATCACTCTCATATTGTCAACTCTATTTGACAAAGCCTCCAGTTCTGTTAGTACTACTGTCCCCGACATCTGCCAAGTTGACATGTCTCTCCTCTGTGCTGACCCATGTGCACACACAATTGGACCCTGACAGCTTACCCCCTTTCCATCTGTCTCTTCTCAAATCCATTATCCACCATGAATGGAAATCCCTTATCGAAAGCTCAGGTAGGAACATGCCTGCATTCAAGAACTAGTCACTAGTTTTATAAAATAAAATTCAAGTATCATCACATGCTTATCAGTTACATTTGTACTATTCTTATTCCCCATCTTTCTTAGGATTCTGTCAGAGTAAATCTCTTTAAGTTTTTAAGACTCTTTAAGACCATGTCTTTAATATATTTCTTGTACCTAGTGTTAATTTTATGAGGAATTTTAACCTTCTAACCTTATTCTTTTAACTTAACTCCCACATTTTCTTCAAGTTTTCATTTAGTTCTCTCTCACTGACAAGCATTTCCTGATCTGTAAGCATGGGTTAAGTAATTTTTATGCAGGTTTCCTTAGCAATCTGTAACTTGACTGTAGAATGCCATAATGCCAGGGATTTCATCAAGATCTCCACTGCTTTCTGTGGACCCAAGTACTTGTCATGTTTGCTATCAAACTGATGAATGAGGCCAAAACTTTCTTGAGATGATAACAGAAGACAATTTATTAAAAACGGGGAAATGTGAAGCTACTTTCCATTCTTCTACTAAAACACCCTTTTAAACATGACTCTCAATTAAAGTCTCCTCTACCTTCAACAAGGAAGCTTTGATTCAATCTTCACTCAATTTTTCATTCCAGATATTTAATAAAAGATAGGCATACTGATGTTACCATCATTCTAAGCATGGCTAGCAGCAACACTGTGAAATCCCATATGCTTCTATTAACATTAATTGGCAGCATCGGCCCTGATGGACAAGCTATTATCTATCTTAGCCCTGGCTTTCTCATTTTGAATGCTTATCTTTATCCGATTGCTAGAACAAAATCTTATCTATTGTCTCCCTTACAGGGTGATTTGATAGCTCCATTGCAAACACAATTTCTTCCCAAATTATCCTATCTGTTCCATTATTCCCTTTCTATTATCATGAGACTCCAAAAGACTAAGTAAAAAGATGAGATGCCAAATTCACTAAAACTTTTACAAACAGATTGGGGCATCATTGAAACTTTGGGAACATGTCTCCGTCTTTCCAATTAGCTCCATCGGATTCTTGACTAATGAAAGATGGTAGTGTGGATGCAGAAATGAAGTCACACATAAATACACATGGGAATATTTAAGGTAAGTCACAGGAAATTTGGGAAGAGGCTCAAAGCTTGTTTTTAAGGGTTTTTGTTTTCCCTGTCATTAGTACTGTTACATGAAATGAATCCACAATTCACTCTAGGTCTCAGGAATAATTGCATATGCTCTCATAATCAAAGCACCCAAGGTCAGTTGGTTTTGCTTAAGGAAAGCCTAAACATTCAATGATTAAGGAAGTCAAACATAAAACTCAAAGAAGATTTAAATAAGTTCCATGAACTGTTTGAAATTAGATACCGGGCTTTTACATTTACTTCAGTTCTGGAAGTGCATTCTTGTCATCGCCTTGGGTTTTCTATACTCGGTGTGTTAAGAGCATGCTGACTCTCTGTATTTAGACTCCTCATTAAGGTTTTCTGAAGGGTTAGAGGCCTTTCCTGAAACTCAACATTGCATCAGGATCATCTTTTGTTAAATGATTTTATTGATTTTATTTTAACATTTTTTTTGTTACCAATCTACACAGTGTAATGAGCCCATTTCCATTTGGGGATCAACATAACAAACACATGTTTCCTAATCTTACCACCTTCAAAAGCAGAGTAGAATAAAGTATATATATTAAAAAACTACCTTTCTGGAGATTCCAGAGAAATGACTTGCATAGCTTGTCAGATCTGAACATGGGAGGTTTAAGGCCCATAGTCAATGTTGAATCACACATCAGTCCAGGTATTTTAAATATAAATAAGCACTGTAAATTACTTTAGATTCTGATAAAAATCAGATTTGCCAAATCTATTTAAATATCAGAATCATTTGGGAGAACAATATATATTGTTGGTTTCAACCACAGAACATTCTGCATTATTATACTGAAGAGATGTTAGGAAATAAATATTTTTAAAATGCTTCCATAAAATATATATTGTTGCTTAAGAAGTTTTACGTAATATTAAATTATGCAATGTCTATTTGTTACTCATGGATATACATATAGTCAAAATGTGAATTTATGTATATTTATATTTGCCTCTGGAGAAGGAAAAAATTATGTTATTAGGGTTGAGAATTCATTGATTCCAATTATGGTATTGTTTTTACTTTAAAAGAGTTAAAGAAAACATGATAAAATGTTTAACAGTTCCCAGATTTTGAATGTGGGTATGCAGACTGGATTTTTCTAATTTCTTTCTTCATATCTGAAATATTTTGCAATTTAAAATACTGTCTTTAGGTATTTGGGATGAGCATTGAGGTTTGGAAAATATGTAAGTAACTGTTATGCAATGAACTTCAAGATTTAAATTAGGACACTGTTGAGAATTGAAAAGTGCACTCAATAATTTTTGCCAGCATCAGAGGCAAACTTGAACATATGGTCAGACTTAAATCAAAGTATTTTAAATCTTAATGCATTAACTTCTTAACAAGAAAATTTATCTTTTATCATTTCCCCTAATCTCCTCTTCAGAAGTTATTACAGATAGTGGTTATTGATCTAATGTGCTCAATTTATTACCCATCTTTTCACAGAAGTACTTTAGGGTAATATATAATTTTTAAAAGTCATATAATAAATAATGAAAATTATAAAATTAAAACATTCCTTCCCCGGCTTCAGGGTTTCAGTAAGATACAGCTCATCTGTCAACATTTATTGCATGCTCAATTTTTAAAGTAATACACCAACTGTCATGATGTTAGAAACAAAGCAAAAACATAGTCTTTGGCCTCAAAAATTACACACATTTTAAGCTGGGTATTATGGTTCATGTCTATAACCCAAGCACTTCAGAATATGAGGCAGGAACATTACTGTGAGTTAAAAGTAAGCATGCACAGAGGGAGACACTGTCTCAAAAAACAAACCCAAACCATCGGCAACACAAAGAAATAGTGATTATAACTATGTCTACAAACATACTACATAGAACTACAAAGTACAGATTCTGTTATGAAATTAGAATGAAAAGTACAATCTACTTACCTCTTGAAGGCTCAGCACTAATGGAGAGGCAATCACACAGTTAATCATGAGATCATCTCCAGTTGCCATGTCCCAGCACTCAGTTTCTTGTCCCTATCCTGTATCTTTGTTTTGTTCATAGGTATTTTTGTTTGTTTTTTGTCCTTTTTCTTTTTGTTTCTTGACTCTTGTTTCTCTGTGTAAAACACTATTTTGCCAGTCTCTAGGAATGATTTCAGTTCTGCATTCTTTTGCCCAAGATATAGGAAGAGCAATGTACTTCAGCTAGAAAGATTTAGATAACAAATGTAGAAAAATGCTCCTAAATGTGTTTAATGATTGGAGAAAAAAGCAATTTATGGGCTCAAGTAGATGAACGGTGCAGATATAGCTTAATCTAGAACTCATGGTATGACCAGGTCCCAAATGTCCCCTCATATTATTGAAACATTTTCAGTGTGAGCATCATCCTCAAAATACCTTCCCCCTCACCATTAAATAACTGCTAACAACAGCTATCCTGTTATCCTGGGGGTTCACATCCAGATGAAAAGACGTTGAGTGTTTCCTAGCATTATCAAATAATAACTTCACAGTTTTACTCAAAAGTCCAAGCAATGACTAGCCTGACTTTAGTGAAATATAGTTCTTTAAGTCCTCTGATGACTGGCTCTAAATTCTATTTCCAACTGCATCATGCTGTCAAAGTAAACAAATTCTTACTACAAGTATCTGTGTCTTCAAAGCCATAGCTATAGAACAGGACGATGAATGCTGGATAGACAAGAAGGAAAGAGCGAAAGGAGAAACGGGGAGACAGAGAAGAAGAAGAAACAGAAAGACAAAAGGCAAGGAGGGGGAAGGAGAGAGATCAGCTCCGTAGAGCAGCATCCTGTTGGTAAGTGTCCAATGAACAGCTCTCCAAATAGAGAAAAGCAAGAAAAAAAAATGGAAAGACAGTCTTTTCCTATGTTAGGAATTGCTATTACTCAAGTTACTCCACCATGGTGATTTTTAAGACGCCATTGACAGTTCACTGGGAATATATGTACCATGGATACATGACACATGAATATTCAAATGCAAAAACCCTTTAATGTCAAAAGTAAACAAATTAGTACAAATAATTAGGGAAATCACATTTTCAATATTTAGTGACTCTGTTCTTAATGTAATTTGTTTTTCTTTTAAGTTCATATAAGGTTATTTTAAATGATTAGTTTAAAATTAGCTCATAAATAACCAAAAATCTTAGAAATTGCCTCCTCTGTATTAGTACAGGTTGACAGTAAGAAATGACAAACAAAGTATTTTTCTCTATTCTTTTAAGCAATATCAGTCTCATACAGCAAACTAAAGTCCTGGGGTCCAATGAAGGTTATACTATCATCATCATCATCATCATCATCATCACCATCATCACCAAAACAAAACAAAAATTTTGTTAGTCACTATAAATTGCTATTCTTGGAAATTTTTCATCCTGTAAGCTATAGTTTTTGCAACTTTACCTCCCAGTCCACCTCCAGAAGCAACATTGCTTTTGCTGTTCACAGATTGCTCTCCCTTTCTTGGCTTTCTCTCCCTAAAAGTGTTCTTGCAAGACTCTACCCACTCTACTCCAAGAAATTCTTCTCACTCTTCAAGGAAAAAAACATCTAATTGTCTCTAATCTCTAAATCCCCAAACAACTGCAGACTTAACATATTTTCAAGCCAAATTTACTAGACTTTAGAAAACTGTAGTTCTAGGACCACCTGTTTAAGAAATGAAGTGTTACATTTGAGAGCATGATACCTCAGCTCTGCTGTAGGTTAATTAAAATATTTGAAGATAGAGTCTAGGTCCAATCCTATTTGTTAAACGTTTCAGTGTTTGTTGCTGTTTTGACATGTCATCTGTACTAAGCTGAACAAAACTCATGGATTATCCATTCAAAATGTAGTTACCATTTTACAAATACTTTTAAAATTTATATCATATTATAATGAATTCTGAACTGGAGTTCCATTACCACCTGACTAGCTATTCATAAAGATGCTAAAACTGATAGCAAAAATTTACCAATATGCTGTGTTAAATTTACTTGCTTTTGTCCAGCAAATAGAGTGATGAGAACAGGGAAGAAATAGAAAATATTTGTCAACTATATATCTGATAGGCTATTAATACTTAGAATATATGAAAAACTCTAAAAACTAAGCAGCTAAAATCCACACAAAATCATCCAATTTTATCAATGGGCAAAATATCTGAATATATTTCTATCAAAGAATAAATGCAAATAGTTTGATATTTGTCTAGTTGCTAAGACAAACACCATAATCAAAAGCTAAGAGGGAGGTAAGGGTTTTGTTTTTTTATTTATTTATTTATTTATTTATTTATTTATTTATTTATTTTTGGCTTGCATATACACACACACACACACACAAACGTACATACAAACACTTACACACACATACATGGAAAAAAGGGAAGAGAGGACTGAAAGCAAAAAAAATAGTTGGAAATGTGTGTGTGTGTGTGTGTGTGTGTGTGTGTGTGTGTAGAAAACAAGGAAAAAATACAATAAATTTGAGGTACTTGTTTCAGATTTTCATTTGCCGTTGAATTCTTATTTCAACAAATAATACATTCCTCACAAAAAATACCCCAGAGATTTTTATCACTGTCTAGGTGTTCACCAAAGTTTTCAGGTTTTGTCATTGTAAAAGACAGTTAAATGAAGTCTCTGATTGAATGCAGGCCTGTCTAGATTACATCAGCTGCCATGAAACAAAGAAGTTTCCTGTTTATACTCTTCTATGGAGACACTCATTAAGTCTTTAGGAAAAACATGAAGCTATGTCCCTGGTTTTAAAAATCATATGCTCTGTGGTATTATGTGCAGTTCTCTGTGTTTCCCAAAGTACTCTATGACATACTGAAAAGATAGCCATTCGATATACAAGTTCTAGAAAATTTCAGTCCAACAATTACCTCTATAGTATACTTTCCTCTGTCTATTCTGCTTTAGAGATTATAAGCAAGTAAATCCAAAACAGTCCATCTTAACATTCACGTACTGTGATTTACAGCCAAGCAAAAGTCAAATGATGCTGGAAAGTTGCATATTAGCAAATATTTCCATGTACGCAAACAGGGGGAAAAAATAGCAGTGATTTTTTTCAGCCACAAAATGCAACCAGCATTTCAAGGCATGTCAGAATCAAAGCAACTATATTGCAGCAATCAAAGCTAGTCACCATGGGAAGAGCAATTTAGTTTCAGCAGAGTAATCTTATGTGTCATATCAAGTTAGTGTTAACCTGAACTTTATTAGTTTTGCAGATATATTAGTACTACATGCATAAATTTTCTTTTAGCTTTAGAGATGAGTACAAGTGAAATCTAAAGCGTTTCTTTCTGCCATTTCTAGATTTACAGTGGAACTAGTTAACCAAAGGAATATATTTTCTTACCAAAGAAACATGTATTAGAACACAGTGTAGTGCTGATCGTATATTGTTCAATCATTAAAAAAAATAAAAATAAAAAGCCAGACTTTACTGTGGGTCTTGTGATTTCCAAGTACCTGTTGATTTGGCTCACTAATGTTTATTGCTTTGCTGAGCTTTCATTACCGCCCAGCATTACAATTATCAGAAATACTTAGCAGCTCAGAGTATGGTTCTCTATGAGTCTTCCTAGGTTCAAATATTGTTTATGTTATCCATTAACTGTGGCAGAGACTTTGTCATATGTTCACCAATTTATTGCATCCCTAAGATAACACGTAACTGACAAGTCCAATGAATATGAAACAATAAGTCACGTTTGACATTCCTCACATTGCTCATACCTACTCTAGTCAACTGCCTTGCTTTCTCTAACTGCTCCACATCGGTCTTGAGATATAAATATTCACCCAAGTTGGATCTGACTACTACAACGTGGAAGAAACTTGAAACTCTGAGTCACTACTGGAAGGAGGGCTCAAGATGAAGGTCATGTCAAGAAATAGGACTGACAGAACTTTCTAGTGTGAAATTCTTATGATATGGTATTTCTTTAAGACAGCAGCATTTCCTTGCCTTGTCACCTCGTAGAGTCTATACCACCTTAGCAAGTCAACATCAGTTGCAAAATTAGAGCAGACTTCAATCCCGTTGGTATATGTGTGAGATTCCAGGGAGTTAGTTTAGACACGCCTCTAAATCAGTGTCTGAGGCTCTTTGTCTCAGTCCAATTATTTGTGACACTTTTATGGGTCTGTAACACAGAAAGTACCAAATAAACAGTTACTTTATCAGTAAATCATTTTATCTTATTTTAAAAACTTTTCTCATCCATTTATCCTTTGGTTTCATACAAATGTAAAATAGATTCTGGTCGCTCATTTCTGCCTGCTCTTGTGGATCAGCTCCCGTCCTCATATCAAGTCCCCATCCCACTATCATGTCTCAAAAAAAAAAGAGTCAAAAAATAAACAAACAAAAATACCCCATTCAAAAATAGGCTTGGGATCTGAGCAGAGAGTTCTAAAGGAAGAAATAAACAACTTAGTATCTCAACATGATGTTCAACATCCTTAGCAATTAGGGAAATGCAAATCAAAACAGCTTTGAGATTTCATCTTACCCCAGTCAGAATGGCAAAGATCGCCAAGGCAACTGACAAATCCTAGAGAAGACATGGTGGAAAGGGAGCCCTCGCTCACTACAGGTGGGATTGAAAACAGGTCCCACCCCTATGGAAATCAGTGTGGAGAATACTCAAGAGGTTAAAACTAAATAGACAATATGACCTAGTTATGACCTTTTGGCACATGCCTAGAAGAGTCAGCACCCTCCTCCACAGATACTTGCTCTGCCATGTTCATCGCTGCCCTATCCACAATAGATAAGATATGGAACCAAACTTAAATGTCCCTCAATCAATCAATCAATAATAAAATGTAGTGCACATACACTACGGAATATTATTTATCTATAAAGAAAAATCATGAAATCTGCAGTTAAAGGGATAGACTAGAAAAGATCATATTACACAAGGTAACTCAGACCTAGAAGGACAAAGGTCACATGTTCCTCTCATCTGAGGTTCCTAGCTCCAAAACTTCAGGTGTGAGTACATAGCCTGGGGAAACTGTAGAAACCAGGAAAGTAAAACGGGAAAATTGCCAGGGTAGGGAGGGGTGAGAGAACAATAAAGAGGGGAATAGCAGGCAGGATATAAGTGATCTCAAGAGGGAAATGTGAAGAATAATAGGGGGCTTTGATTCAGAAGAGGAAGAGAGATAAATACAAAAGAAAGAGCTAAGAAGGTAAAATAACACTGTGATAGTTTGAATAATAATGGCTGTGGTGGTATTGTGTTCCCCAAAATATTGTGTACCTTAATAAACTTATCTGGGGTCAGAGACAGAACAGCCACAATATTAAACAGAGATTAGGCAGTGGTAGCACACACCTTTAATCCTAGCATTCCAGAGACAGAAATCCCTCTGGATCTCTGTGAGTTCAAGGCCACATTGGAAACGGCCAGGCACGGTGATACACACCTTTAATCCCAGAAAGCCACACCTTTAATCCCAAGGAGTGGTGGTAGAAAGCAGAAAGGTATATAAAGCGTGAGGACCAGAAACTAGAGGCTTTTGCCCTGGAGAGGCATTTGGCCTGGGTAGGCATTTGGCCTGGAGAAGCATTTGGCCTGGTTAAGCATTCAGGCTTCTAGCAGCAGTTCAGCTGAGAGTCATTTGGATATGAAGACATAGAGGCTTCCAGTCTGAGGAAGCAAGACCAGCTGAGGATCCGGCAAGGTGAGATAGCTGTGGCTTGTTCTGTTTCTCTGACCATCCAGCATTTCACCCCAATGCCTGGCCTCAGGTTTGATTTTATTAATAAGAACTTTTTAAGATTCATGCTACAAATGGCCCCCATAGCCCATGTATTTGAATGCTTAATCACCAGCCAGTGGAACTCTTTGATAGGATTAGAAGGTGTGGCCTTGTTGGAGGAAGCATTAATGGGGCAGGCACAGTCTCTACTGCCTACTGATCAGGGTGTAGCTCTTTCCTACTACTCTAGCACCATGCCAGCCTGCATGTCGCCATACTCTCTGCTGTGATGATAATGGACTAAGATTTAAAAACTGTAAGCAAGCCCCCAGTTCAATGCTTTTCTTTTTATAAGACTTGCCTTGATTATGGTGTTTCTTCACAGCCACAAAACAGTGACTAAGACAAATAGTAAGAATGTCTGAAAAAGTCACAAGGAATTATACTATAAACTACCTAAAATTACCTATAATTCATGTAAACACACACGGTGTGTGTGTGTGTGTGTGTGTGTGTTTGTATTTATATATATATGTGCTATACTATGTATATATATATTAACTTTGTAGATAGATGATAGATAGATAGATAGATAGATAGATAGATAGATAGATAGATAGATAGATGGTACAGATATAAAATATAGACATAGATATAGATGTAGGTATAGATATACACATAGTTAAATGCAATTTTTCCATCTGGGCTGATAGTGTTCTCTCTAAGAACATGACCCATCAACAGAAATTCAACACCAGTGTTTTTGTTTTTACTTGGTGATTCCATGGCCTTAATCAGGGTTGCTGTGTGGAAATGGGTTTGGAGCTATCCACTGGAGATGGGGAATTCACCAGTAGCTACAGTACTGACTATAATGACTTCTTTTCCCCCAGCAGCCCTCGACTGCCATCTCCTATACAGTTAAGTTTATACTGGCTTAATAAAATTACTAAAAATTCAGTGTACTGTAGCAAACATACACATTCAAGTTCTTCTGGCTTCTCTTTGTTTCTCTCTTTTTATACTTTCTCTTTTTTAAAAAAAAAATCCTCTGCTCTGAGGGGTTCAAATCATCTACTGGGTTTAAAATTCAAATAATGAAGATGGCAATTAAACTAAGACCTTAAAGAATTCAATAATGTAAGTTAAAGGTTTTGTATTGCCTGCTTCCACATGGAAAGGCCCCCTGGGTTTTCAGTGGTTTCACTCTCGTGTTACGGAATATGAGGAATATAAAATTTAAATTCCATGCACCTATAAAATAATCCGTCAGTGTGGAGAAAGATGAGCTTGTGAGAGTTCGTCTTTCCCTCCCCTCGTCTTCAGAGATCTATTGCATGCTTAGCTGTCCTGTAGCTAAAGTGAATGTCATTATGCATAGATGTTTCCTCTCATCAGCTTCTGCCTGCTGCTGCTGCTGCTGCTGCTGCTGCTGCTGTCCTTTGGGAGCTATCCTTTGGCTTCTTTATGTATTAACAGCTACCTAGTGCAGGTGCTGAAGGACAGAACTAAAAGTTAAACTATTAGCCATTTCAGCCAAGGAACTTGGTAAGATAGGCATTTTTGAAAAATACATTCATTCATTTATCTGTGTATTACCATCATGTACGCCACCATTCTAGTTTCCATAGCAAGCTGAATAGATGAATGATTTGAATGATAACCAGAGCAAGATATTGCTCTGGTAATCCGAGAAGAATTAAAAATACAGCATGTCATATAAGACAGAGTTACCTGAGCGAGTAAATAATAGAAAATACAGACACTGAGCTTTGAAAATGAAGAATTTACAAATAAACGCATAAGCTCATTGAATTGCACACAAATATTAGATGCTTAGAAGAATACATTTCTTCTAATTACCTAATACTATAAATTAATTTTAATTCTGTTACTTGACAGCAGGGTTAATGGGTAAACTGGATAAAAACTAATGTCTAGTTGTAATTGTGGTGATCATCAAGGTGTATAGAAAATGTAACTTTTTCTTCTTTATAAAATTTTAAGCCTCTAATATTAGTAACTAACAGGCAGGTGGGAGATGTTGAGCAGTTCTAAAGTCAGATTGCGTTATTATTTTTCCCTTACACAATGGCTCTTTTTAAAAATATACTTTCTATCAAATAAATTCTAGTTTTCATAGGCTTCTGCTCTTAGAATAGTTTTGAACTCACTATAGAGCTGACTGAAAATACAGTGATTCCCATACTTCCAATGCCCACAAGTGGGTGGCCTCACTTAGAAATATTCCTTACTAGGAACCTGCACTTATCTAATTAATGAATCTCTATTTAATACAACATCCAGAGTACAGCATTTACCTTAAAGCTTCATTCTATAAATTTGAATAAATGCACAATATCACTCTTGAACAATATTCATACAGTGTATTTTCTCTGGGGTTAATATCCTTTGAAGGCATTATGCCTGTTCATCTCCTCCATACTCAACTCCAGAAAAACAGAGAACATTTTAGTGTCTCCATAATTTTACCTTTTCCATAATGTAATAATGTTGGGATCATATGATAAGTAGCCTTTTCAAGTGGACTTCTTTGACTTAGTATTTTACACATAATAATTCATCTGTGTTTTCATGTCTTGATTATACCAAATAATACTCTAGCATCTGGATATTCCACAGTTTAAAAAGCAAAAGATACTTGGTTGCTTTCAAAGTATGGAAATTATGAGAAAAAGTTGTCGCAAACATCCATAATTTTTTGTTACTTTACTTATTCATTCATTCATTTTTTTCATGTTGGATGTGACTCTTCAACTCCCTTGTGTATATACTAACATCTTGCAGATTGATATATATTGGTATATATAATACAGATTACTAGATTGTATAGTAAGTTGAAACTGTGGACTATTAGAAAATGTAGCCTAATTGAAGGCAGCAGGTGGTTGAACATGTACCTTTGAAGAGCATATCTCGCTCCTGTCTTGGATCTTAACATCCTGACTTTTCTTTTTCTTCTGTGAGTTTTCAAATACATAACATTCTGTTTCACCTCAGCCAAAGCACCAGAGCTGGCTGGCTTTAAATCAAAACCTCTAAAACTGTGAACCAAAATGAATCTTTTCTTCATTCACTTGGTTCCCCTCAAATGGTTTCTGGCAGGGATGCCAATGAAAGAAAACTAATACAGTGGCAGAAATAAACTTGTCTTGATCTCATCAATCAAATATGTGATACTACAATAAGCTATTTTGCTAGCACAATTTTTCTTGCCGTACTGATATAGAAAAATTTCACCCTTTCAATTCATCCTCCCTGAAGCAGGGATAAATTCACTGATGTATGTACCCTCATGATCCAAACACTTATCTATAACAATGGCACATGACCATCAAACCTTCAACACATGAGCCTTTAGGTACACAATACATCCAAACAATAATATGAAGGCTGTAAAATTTATTCGGTGACTATAATCTTCATTCAAATGTAGTTGGATTGCATGAATCCTTGCTTCTAAATATTCAATAACTTTTAGCCAGCAGTGACTATGACTCCATTATTACTCAAATGCTTTAATCGTCAATCAAAATCAGAACATTCCAACATCATCCAAGTTCAGATTGAGAAAAGGTCTTGCCAGGCCTTCAGGAAGAAAGTGAGGTTAATAATTTGTGCTGTTACAGCTATTCTCCTCTATGACCTACCAGCCAATGTTGTGGACCATGGCTAATGCTGAAGGAAGCATCTGAGTCATTGTCAGGGCATGGAATAGTTTGACAAGAGATGTAAAGGCAATTTTCATTTCACTCTTGTCATTTTACTTAAGGTATAGCTTCGTGAAGGTACAAAGTTAACACTGTCTCTTGTGTGATATCTTGGTTCCTCCAGTCTTCCAAGCTCAGAAATTCCACCTATCAATTCCTTTACCTAGTACATATATTTCTACTCTTAATTCTAGTTTTTATGAATTATTTTGAAGACTAGAGTACTGTCACTTTACCTCCTGACATGAAATTTTGTGCAAGTACAAGTCACCTTGAAAACTATCATTTTCATCCCTGGAGAGTCTGGATTTTGTAAGATGAGTCAGCCCCTGTTTTATGTGTCTTCCAATTTTCAAAGTGATTCTCTTTGAGCCTCTTTTCTAGGCTTAAAGGTGGCAGCAAGCAAAGAGATCAATAGTATTTTTTAAAAATATTTTCTTATAACGATTCTTGCCATGATCACATCGGATTTTCTTTTTCTTGAATTTCTGATTTAGCCAAAAAGTCCAAGGATGTAGACTATGCCCTTTTAAAAAGTTTTACTGTGCATACTTACCTTACATTTACTTTGATCCCTGATAGCAATTTGTTTAAAATAAATCAGGAACTATAATTTTGTGCTCGACTTTTTCTCAAAACTCTTTATGATAAGGGCGGGGAAGTAGTGGGGATTGAGCCTAGAGCTTCACTCATCCTCAACAAGTGCTCTGACCTTTGGGTGGTAGCCTTAACTGTAACCTCAAGATTTCATTTTGAATCAGTCTATTTGACTCTCTGTAGCACATTCTTTTGCTCTCATCATTTCATGAATAAAGACAAATCCATCCATATTTTGTGATACGAAATTAGCTGAAATAAAAGTGGATGGTTTATGATAATGAATCTAACTTCCAAATTAGTAAAAAAAAAAACTATTTAGTTGAAGAATGAGATAAGTAAAATAACTTAATACTATGAAATGAGTTCTGCTCAAAATAAAGATCATTCTGTAATAGAGGGCAGTAAACCACAAATAATAAATGGGTGGGGTGTTAGAAAGCTGCATTAGAGGAGATGGGTAGAGGTGAAGGGGATGAAATTAAAGTTAAAACTTGAAGTTTGGGAAAGTACAAGTTCTATGACAAATAGGCAAGTTGTGTTCCAGACTCAATGCAATTGGAAGTAAAATGTCCCTAAGATATGAAAGCTTTACGAACCAAGAAGCAGGAGGCCAACATGGAAAAATCACAGCCACCAAAAGTAAGGCAAGAAGAGTTCAGGAAGAGCCAGGATGCTTAAAATGCTTGCCAATGCTCAACGGTCATGTACTTTATCACACCTCAAAGCAATCTAGTTTGACACTATCCCTCATGTGATATTCACGTTAATACACCAAAAAAATACATTAATTTAAACAAGGGGGTTAGCTGGGCGGTGGTGGCGCACGCCTTTAATCCCAGGACTCGGGAGGCAGAGCCAGGCGGATCTCTGTGAGTTCGAGGCCAGCCTGGACTACCAAGTGAGTTACAGGAAAGGCGCAAAGCTACGCAGAGAAACCCTGTCTCAAAAAACCAAAAAAATAAAAAAATAAACAAGGGGGTTAATTAGTGTCCAGCTCACTTTGCCATGGGCCATTTAAGGTTGGCCTTGAAAGCACTAGATCTAATTTCTGAAATGTTATAGAATTCATTGCCGAACAAAGAAACTCAAAAAAACATCCTCTGGGTGCAGATCTGCTTCTGGAATGCTGTGTTATAAAGAAAGACAGCACACTGTGCTCAAAGTGAATTTAGCTGCCAAAACCCTGCAATGATTAAAAAAAAGAGTTGTGATTTGCTAAGAAAAGATTTTAATATGAAATTTTCAGATGGAAAAACTGGATAGCTCATGGTCTAAAGCAGCTTAACCCAGGCTTCCAAAAACTGCACCATTAATCAAACAAATAGCCATAAATAGTTATGTAAAAGCTTTTAAATACAATTTCTCTGGGGGAATGTGATTTTTAAAGACAATGTCTCAAAAAAAAAGATAGATCCCAAGGAGTATTATGTTTCACCATAAACTTGAATCTGAGCTTAAGTTTGCAAATATTTTGGCCCTGAGCCTAGAATAAGTTCTACATGAGCCCCAAGGTAGAACTTCACACATCTCCTTAAATTTCTCTCTGACTAGAGAGATTACTCTTCTGGGCCAAATTTCTGGATGAGAGAGAGGCATCTTGAGCATCAGTGAATCTCCTATGTGACTTAGGCAGAATCATTCACTTCCTGCTCTCAGCTCTCCTGACATCTTGGGAGGATCTATTACTCTGCCTTTTCTAGTAATCTAGTTAGTTGACCTTGTATCTGTCCTTCTCTCCCCTTTACTTCCTCTTTCTCCCTTCACCAGGAGATTATATACCCTAAAGAGCTTTGGTTCTCACTCGTGCTTATTATACTTTAACTTTAGTGTCGTGGTTATATTTACTATCAGCACCGGTAGGATATGTTGCCAGAACTCCACCACGGGGATAACTTTTATACCTGATTAACATTTAATTCCACGGACTTTGAGCTTCTGTGTAAAGCAGATTACCTTTTATAACGACAGTGGGCTTTATCCAAGTGGTTGTGAGGTACCCCATGAAAAGCAGCATTGTCTCCAGGAATCATTCTACCTGGGCTTGCAATAACTTTTCCCTGAGTCTGTACCTGGTGCTGCTGCCATGCTGCAAGCCTGTTCATTATCACAACCATGAATTAATATTAATTTCTTAAACTATCTACCTACCAACCTATCTGCCAGGTCTGTGTGTTTTAATATTTTATTTTCTAACTTGTTCTTTATCTTTTTTAAAAGTTAATAAATAGCCGGGTGTTGGTGGCGCACACCTTTAATCCCAGCACTCGGGAGGCAGAGGCAGGCGGATCTCTGTGAGTTCGAGGCCAGCCTGGGCTACCAAGTGAGCTCCAGGAAAGGCGCAAAGCTACACAGAGAAACCCTGTCTCGAAAAAACAAAAAAAAAAAGTTAATAAATATGTTTAATAAGTTTTTGAAAGACTGAGTACATAAATAAATAAATAAATAAATAAATAAATAAATAAATAAATAAATAATCAGTAAGTCAGTCATCAGTCATCAGTTTAATAAGACATTGAGTATATGAGTTGAAGGATGGTTATTAAAGAAGTGTAATCTGTATAATTTCAATTTCATATTTCTCAAAAGTCCAAACTTGAACAAAACTCATCTTTTCTTGACCTAAAAGCTTAACCGTAATGGCGGGCTTCTCATCTTTCTAAAATTACAGATTTAAAAACAGACAGGTGAGCTACAACACTATAATATTCCCGTGAACTTTTACTTACTCCAGCAATTTCTATATCAACAAATAAAATGTCAGTATTGTTTCATTTTCTATCAATGTAGAAAATACAGTTAAAGACCTGCAAAAATCCTAGATGAGAAGCTTGGAAAATTTTACAACATGTAGTCACAGGACAAAACCTAAAATATCATTAGCATTCAAGAAAATCACCTCAGATCATAGTTATTATTTTGCAAACGCAAAATATTTCAAACTATATTATATTTTATTTACTTTTTTTGAAAATTTCATGTGTGAGTATTGTATTTACATAATTTTCCCTCTCTTTCTCCTTACTCCAACTCCTCCAAAGTCTCCCTACCACTTCTCAAATCATGGCTTATTATTCTTTAAATATATATATATTTAAATAATATATAATGCTCATATACGTGTGTGTGTGTGTGTGTGAGAGAGAGAGAGAGAGAGAGAAAGAGAG
>CABHPH010159301.1:17297-36875 GCA_902168325.1 Peromyscus nudipes | reverse complement strand
AGAGAGAGAGAGAGAGAGAGAGAGAGAGAGGTGATATATTGTGTCCCTCAATATATTGTGCATCCTAATAAACTTATCTGGGCTCAGAGAACAGAACAGCCACTAGATAGACATAGAGGCCAGAAAATGGTGGCACATGCTTCTTTAATCCTATCACTTGGGAGGCAGAGATCCATCCGGATCTCTGTGAGTTCAAAGCCACACTGGAAACAGCCAGGCATGGTGGTGACTCAAGTCTTTAATCCCAGGAAGTGATGGTAGAAAGCAGAAAGATATTTAAGGTGTGAGGACGAGGTTAAGCTTTCAGGCTTTCGAGAAGCAGTTCAGCTGAGATTCATTCAGATGAGGACTAAGAGGCTTCCAGTCTGAGGTAACAGGATCAGCTGAGAAATTGGCAAAGTGAGGTGGCAGTGACTTGTTCTGTTTCTCTGATGTTCCAGCGTTCACCCCAATACCCAGCTCCAGGTTTGTTTTTATTAATAAGAGCTTTTAAGATTCTGCTACAAGAGAGGGAGAGAAAGAGAGAGAATACATTATCCAAACCCAAGTGGTCAGTCCTAAACAGACACATGCCGGCAACACTAAATGGACTCAACAGGCTGTGTGTGTGTGTGTGTGTGTGTGTGTGTGTGTGTGTGTGTGTGTGTCTGTGTGTCTGTGTGTGTGTGTGCGCGCACGAGCGTGCGTGAGGTATGTAGGGGCCATGGATTTGACAGGAGTAGGAGCGGGACCTTGGATGGATTTACAGGGTAGAGGGAACACAATACTCATGTATGAAATGCTAAGAACATTTCGATAAGAAAAGCCAACATATTTAAGGTTGACAGAAAAGAGATAGAATGGATAAAAGGATGGCTAGGAACAAGCCTACACCTCTAATTATATTACTCTGTTGCTGTATTCAATTTGGAGTGACTCACTTAGTACACTGTTGAATGGGAGATAATGAAAACTTGGCCTTTTTAAAGACCCTATTGGTAACTTTTATTACAACAATTTTCTGGGTGATTTGCAGTTTCACATTTGATCAATAAACAATAGCAGACAGTTAAGTGTAGGTTTCTGAATTGAAAGTGCAGTGTTTTCTAGCCTTGGACCTCTTCAGACAGCCACATTTTTGGGAAATAAATACACCTATGTTAAGAAATAGCATATATCATCCATTTACATTTTTACCTTTGGTTTCCTGTCTTAGTTAGGGTCTCTATTGCTATAAAGATACATCATGACCACAACAACTCTTATAAAAGAAGACATTCAGTGGAGTGACTTACAGTTCCAGGGATTTAGTCCATGATCATCATGGTGGAACCTGGCTGTGTGCAGGCAGACATGGTGCTGGTGAGGTAGCTGAAAGTTCTATGTCTTGCACAGGCAACAGGAAGTGGTCTGTCTCACTGGGAGTGGCTCAAGCATGTATGAGACCTCAAAGCCTGCCTCTACAGTGACACCATCTTCCAACAAGGCCACACCTACTCCAACAAGGCCACACCTACTCCAGCAAGGCCACACCTCCTAATAGTGCCACTTCCTTTGGGGGCCATTTTCTTTCAAATCACCACATTCCCAATCATACTTTTTAAAAATTTTATTTTTATTTTGGCTTATGTGTATGGGTGTCTGTGCATCACTTGCATGCCTGGTACCCACAGAGGCCAGATGAGGGCATTGGATTCCTTGGAACAGGAGTTATAGACAGTTAGTTGTAAATCCCCATGTGGGTGATCGGAACTGAATCTAGGTCATCTGAAAGAGTAGCTAATGTCTTAACCACTGAACTGTTTCTCCAGCCTTACATTCCCCACACTGATGCATTTCTTTGATCTCATTGAAGACCCTGTGTCTCTTTGTACTTACTATGTTCTGTTTGTACAATTCATGTTGAATTTTTCTTGATACTGAGTGAACTTATCAAATATACACTTTCCTCATTTTAACTTGATTTTCATCCAGACACTAAATAGCAATGTTTCCTTCCTGATCCTTACAAAACATTGTATTCATAATTTTTCTATACTTCACAATCTTGTTGAATAAAAGGGCTTTCCGAAATAGGACTCAATTGCTTGTCAATATCTGATTTTTTTTCTTGGTGTGTGTGTGTTTGAGTGTGCATATGTGATGTGATTTTTGTGCCTGTGTATGTACAGCGTGTGCAGGTGTGCTTGCAGAGGCCAGAGGATGATGTTGGGTGTCTTCTTCTATTTCTTCCATCTTATTTTTTTTTTTTTGAGCTAGAATCTCTCAGTGAACCTGAAACCTGCTCTTTGACTAGATTGGCTGGCCAGCATGTTCTGAGGATCTTCCAGCTT
The DNA here is from genome assembly GCA_902168325.1 of Peromyscus nudipes. NCBI lineage: Eukaryota > Metazoa > Chordata > Mammalia > Rodentia > Cricetidae > Peromyscus > Peromyscus nudipes. The sequence goes on along the minus strand of CABHPH010159301.1, from coordinate 34,563 downwards.
CTGTTCCTTAATATTGGGGTTACAGGCACATACAACCGCTCTTGGATTTTATGTGGGAACTGAGAATCTGAACTCAGGTCCTCTTTCTTTCCCCCCATTTTTTTTTCTTGTGGTTGTTTTTTTGAGACACAGTTTCTCTGTGTAGCCCTGGCTGTCCTGGAACTCACTTTGTAGACCAAGCTGGCCTTGAACTCAGAGGTCCACTTGTTTCTGTCTCCTGGGTTCTGGGATTAAAGGCATGAGCCACCACTATTCAGCTGGTCTTCTTGCTTTCATAGCAAGCTCTTTTATCTGCCAAGTTATCTCCCTAGCATCAGCATCTGATTTTTCAAATGCTGTGGTGGTTATCCAAATCTTCAATTATTTCTCTGTATTGTAAACATTTAATAAGCACTACTTAGAAAAGAACAGATCAGTCTGGAAAGGTGACAGAATCATTCCATTGATAGAAATACAGTATTCAGGCTTTTTTTTGTGAGAGAAGACAGAGCCTGAGGGTGCTCACAATTCCTGCTAACTGTGTCTTACCTCAGTTGCCGAGGGCTTGGAATTTACTCTGGCTCTTTAATAAAGCTTTTCATACAAAAGAAATTTCATATGAATTTGAATTTAGTGATCCTTGACATCCAACTTATTTTTCTAATATATAGAATGTCTGAGCACAAATTGCATGTTGAATAAAACCCACAATTAGACACTACATTTCAGCCTGACTTTATATATAAAGAAGTGGCTATGCATAATATTTTTCTTCAATTGGAAGTGGTGCTAGTGTATCATTTTTTGTTCGTTTATATCTTTCTTAGTATCAAGGATTATAGATAAATGTGAAGATATTTGCCACACATGCAACTGAAATCTAATCATAGAATTATTTATGTTTTTAAAGAAACCACCGAAAATCTTCAGCAAGAAGATTTGGCACATTCACAGCAAGCCAGGAAGGATCTCAGCACTGAGAGAGGGAAGTGGACATAAGATCCCACACCTAAGCAAGAAGTTATCTCCAACTGATAATCACTTGCAAAGGAAAAATGAGTGTTCTCCAGTGGACTCACTAGGTATACAAAACCACACTTAAGGGCAGGCCCCATGTCCAACAGTAGAAGGCCAACACAAAAAGAACTCAATGGTAATTTTGGAGATTTTTTTTTTGGTCTCATATTGTTTGTTTGGGCATTTAAACATTTTTTAACCTTACTGGCCTTTTGCTTATAGATTACGGTTCTGATTTTGAGTATCTATGGGTTTTTTTGTGTGTGTATATGTGTATTAGTATGCATGTACATGTACGTGTGGGTATGTACATGTGTGGGTATGAGTGTGTGTTTGTGTGTATGTATTTGTGTATGAGTGTGAGTGAGAGTGGTGTGTATGAGTATGTGTGTATGAGTGTGTGTAAGTGTGTGTATGTATGCATAAATGTGGTTGTGTGTGTTATACATGCTTGTGTGTGTGCTTGTATTTCTTGTACTTTTTCTTTGTTTTTTAAAAATTCTGTTTTGCTTTTTGCTTGTCTGTGAACTGGTCTACCCTGGTAATCAGATTGGTGAATACTCTGTCATCATAGAGCCTTCATCCAGTAACTGATGGAAGCAGATGCAGAGATCCACGGTCAAGCACCAGGCCAAGTTCTGGGAGTCCAGCTGAAGGGAGGGAAGAGGGATTATATAAGCAAGGGGGGGTCAAGATCATGATGGGGAAATCTACAGAGACAACTGAACCAAGCTCATAGGAACTCACCAACTTTAGACCATCAGTTGTGGAACCTGTGTGGGACTGGACTAGGCCTTCTGCATATGTGAGACATTTGTGTAGCTTGGTCTGTTTGAGGGGTCCCTGACAGTAGGATCAGGATCTATCCCTGGTGCATGAGCTGGCTTTCTGGAGCCCATTACCTATGGTGGGATGCCTTGCTCAGCCTTGAGGCAGCGGGGAGGGGCTTGGTCCTGCCTCAACTGAATGTACCAGGCTTTGCTGACTCCCCATGGGAGAGCTTATCCTTTTGGAGGAGAGGACTGGGGTGGGGAGGCGTGGAGTGGGGTTGGAGGGGCTCGGGGGTGAGTGGGAGGAGGGATGAGGGGGGGATCTGTGGTTGGTATGTAAAATGAATAAAAAAATTTCTTAAATTAAAAAAAAGAAAAAAGGCTCATGGAGTTGAATGTATGGAGAGTTGGGGAAGATCTGGGAGGAGCTGAAGGAGGAGAAACCATGATCAAAATATATGAAAAAAATTTTTGATGAAAAAGAACTTATGGCCCAAACAGGGGACTACAGTAAGTCCCCTAAGAAAACAGAATATGGAAAGAACAAGGAGCCTCTGGGTATACTGTAAACAGGAATAATTTATTAGAGGAAAATGATCTTAGGTCAGTGGGACCTTGACCCCTAGGCAATCAGATCTATCAATATATTGAAAGACAGAATGTATCCAATGGATGAGTTGATTGAGAAGATAGACAGAAGTAAAAAGAGGGGACAGGAGACCTTTATGCTGTTCAGCTAGGACTTGTGTAGAGGAGCTGATGATCTCAATACAGCCCGGCTTATAAGGGCAGGCATGTTACTGCTGTCATTATGCTGGTTAGTCTCTAATGTATATCGGCCTTTTTCTATGGCAAGTACTTCACAGTATTTTCTAACATAACGCATGTTTATTACCCATAAAAACTTAAGAATGTAGGCACTAATAACACCTCCATTTCATTTACAAGGAAATTAAAGTTGAAGGACGTCAAGTTGCTTGTCTAGAATTTACAACTAGTAAATGTTGGTGTTGAGGCTTGAACTTTTTTCTTTTTTCTTTTTCTCTCTCTCCCCTCTCTTTCTCCCTCTCTTTCTTTTATTCTTTTGATGTTCAGTTTTTTCCCCAATTGCTTTGGCTACTGAGGGCTTGTTAAGTTGGCTCTCATCTTTTCAGCGTCACCATTGTGTGTTTTCTTTCTTATTCTCTGAGATTTCCTGCTTCATTTTGAGAATCAGCCCTATCTCAAAGGAGGTTTGGTGTTTCCCAGGGGAGAATATTAGAGACCAGAGCCTTGGTGTCAAGTGTGTGCCTCTTAGTTTAAATAATAGGTAGTGCCTAAAGGTCAAGATATCGATTATCCTTGGAGGGGCAAGGGTCACTGGGAAGAGTCTACAAGGGGCTCAAGGGCATTTGGTTTGTTTCGTCATATCAGTCCTGGCTTTCTTCATTTTGTGACAATTCATGTGCCGGTACACTTAAGATACACACACTATGAATTCCTGCTATATTTCAATTATTGTTTCCAGGAAAATAAAGGAAAAATCAACAGTCAGTGTTCATATTCATAGGGTGGCCAAGCTCTGAAGTCTGAATCTTAGATTTAATAATATGCCAGCTGTTCAGCACTGCCATCAAGAAGCCACTTAGGGGTTTAATTTATGAAATTGGGGTAAGGTTATTTCCTACCTCTGATGACCATTGAGAGCAGTTAATATGTCCTCCTGAGATACAAATATGTACACATGCCTATATGTGCACACATCCAGTCGGGTCTCACTATTGAGAGTATTTGTCAATTTTTCTACTTGTCCATGTTTATTTGAAATGTAGAAATCAATACTCATATCACTTTCATGGTCACTGTGGACATGCACCGTGGGTGAACATTTGGAGCTGCCGGTTGTCTCTGCTCCAGGTGGAGTTCAGCTTCCGTATTGTAAACATATGTCCCTTCTCAATGTTTAATTATATTGTCCACAGTTTTGTGTTTTTTGGTTACAATTTCATTGTTTACAATGCTCTTTCTACATGTAGTGGTAAAGCCTTGTCTAGTGTTCCTAAATCCTTGATGCAGATGATGTGTCTCTTACAGGGGAAGCATACTGGAGATGAACAGAAAGCCATGAGTTACAGTGTGGTTGAGTTTGATGTTAAAGAGTCAATACTCTGTCTTAGATCAGAAACACACATAAAATGAGGTTATTAATTGATGGGTTGATGCAAATTGAATCTAATTGTGTCTTCTAGAATCAATGACCAAGTAGGTACTGATTTAGTGTTGTGATGACTTCCCAGAACCTGAGTGCAAACATCAACAACAATCATTGCCGTCATCATATATGTAGAGGTGCATATCCATATCCATCTGTGTTTACTTATATAGATACAGATAATGGTGCCTTAGACACAACAGAGCAACTAACAAGTGTGGTAGTCATCAGCCAATAAGTAGCTGAGTAGAATTATTTTTGAGTCCATAATAACTGCCAAGGAAGTTGATTTTTTTTTTTTTACTATAAGTAGCACTTTCCACTGTGGTATGGAAAGTGAAGCAATACATAAAGCCACCCCCAATTTTATAGAATTTAACATATAGCAAAAAGATCTCAGTTTCCACTCTGTGCTAATCAAGGGTTTGGCACCTACCGCCTAGTATGTTCTCAACATGTCTTGGAATATCTACAAATTGTAAGTAAAAAATGCATATCTGATGAAGTAGAACAAAATTCCAAGTTGTTATTATAGTGCACTAAAATAGATGAGTATGCAAATGAGCACAGATAAGGGAGTTCTGTAAGCCTTGTCCTGAAATAATATCTATTGTTTTGTTAATTATATGATTTTAATGTAAACTTAATATCTATGAACCAAATACGTCTTCTATGCCACACAAATAATGAAAAATCTGACTGATACAGGAAATAAGCACTGTTGTGGACTTCAAGTCAATCCATGTGAGACTCCTATTTTTCTTGGTTGACTAAGCATATCTGTTCTGAAGCAATGCCAACTAAATATGAAATCAGACTGTCCCAGTTATCCAGAGCCAAGAAAAGCGCAAGGGGTTGCCAGTGCCCATTATGGAATATTAAATGTATGTGGTGTCAGTGTGGCTGAGGAGCCGGCCACTATTAATAGCTTTCTAGATGTTTTCAGTCTGGCTTCTGGGCTTGGAAAACATCCCTCAGCCAAAAGTGGAAGACTGAAGAACTTGGAGAACATATATACTCTGAGCAATTAAAAAGCCACAGAGTTCAGGCCACTGTGCACAGAACTCAGGGCCATGGAGGTGTGAAAGATGAGAGGACAGGCTCCAGCGGAAGCAGGGAGCTGGGAAGAGACACTTCTTTGGGCTCTTGATTTAAGAGAGGCCCAGGATCCACAGACATCAAGAACAAACATAAGCCTTGAAGCGTTTGCTCCCAAGTAATTCAGAACCGAAGTGCTGTGGGCAGTTGTATTGGGGCTACCAAAGCATCCCACCTGGATGTCTTTTCTGTGATGTCTGGATAGCTCCTCTGTGAATGATCTATAGAGAGAATCAGGAAGGCTGTTCTAGAAACACAGAGGGAGTTAACAGGTAGGGGGCGAAGCTTGCTTAAGTTGAACCAGATTTCCTCATATATAAATGAATTCAATTATTTCTACAATTTCCTTTTCTGACTAAAATACAACAATTGAGTAAAGAAACATGGTGTTCTTTTTGTTGAACAGCAGAAATGTCAGTCAAAATAAAAGGACTAGTGGCATGACCACATCATGTACAGCTAAAGGCAGTTCCTACTTGGGGTACTGAATGGCTAGGGGAAGTTCCATATCAGAGCTAACAAAACACAAAGGTGTCAGGTCCTCATGTGGAGACTGCAATGTGTATTGCTCAGCTCTGCCTATAAAAAAAAAAATTGCTTCAAGCCGGGGGGTTGGCCAACAGCCTTTGTTGCCTCTGCCTTCCCATTCTGTGTGACATTCATGCCCAGGCTGCACTTCTGGACTGTTTTCAGCCATGGACGGAGCATGTCTGAGACATTAGCACCATGTCATTCCTGTGTTCCAGGGCTTGCCATCAGCTGGTTCAAAGTTCTCAGAATTCCTGAGGCACTCAGGAATTTCTCACCTGCATCAGAGATTCACAGCTTAAAGATTTTCCCTAGCATATTCCTGCTTCTTCCTCTCCTGCCTCCTTCTCCCATTCCTTGACTATCGATTCTGTCTACGTGTCTGTTTTGTGGAAATAAAGAGATGTTGTGCAGGAATGAAAGGATCTACTTACTCCGGGAGACCCAAGCAGAAGATGGCATGAGTTCCCTGTTCTTAACCCGGGTGCCTGGGCACTTCCTTTGTACATGAACTTGTCAGAACTAAATCAAGTATGACCAGTACCGATGGGCCTCTCCTCATTGGATACTGCCCAACAGGACCAGATGTCTCACTCTGACTAGGCTACAAGGGGAAGATGGTCGCTCCATTTTGGAACATTAACCAATTTGGGGTGAGGATTATTAGGTTATTAAAAACAACCTATAGTTGGCTCTGAGTTTACCACTGAGAGCAAAATCAGTGTCAGAAGAAAAAGGGAAAGGTGGGGGCGTGGCAACCATGCTGCTTCCTTTGCACTTTCTGCCAGATGCCTGGGGATAGCTTAGATTCCTCTTTTCCTCTAAATATACTCCACACTCACTTATCCGGTCTTCTGGATGGAGCCATAGAAAGGAAGAGAGAGTCGGGAGTTAGAAGTTCAGGTTCCAGCTCCTGAGGCTTGCTAAAACTCACAAAGCCCCTCTGCTCAAGCCCTTCTTACCCTCAGCGTCTTGTACAGTTAACCTTGGTGTCCCAGAAGGCAATGCATGCCCCCTCTGCTCTTCTCTGTATCCATGGTTTGCTCAAATTAAAAAATACATAACTGGTTAAGCCAGGTATGGTGGTGCACACCCTTAATTCCAACACTTAGGAGGCAGGGCCAGGTGGGTATCTGAGTCTACAGAGCTAGTTCCAGGACAGCAGCGCTAATCAGGGAAATCCTGTCTCAAAAACCCAAATTAAATAAGTAAATAAGAATAAAAACCCTGTGTACAGAATGTGCCAATTCCAAAGTGTATTTGAAGTTGGAGTTGTTTTTCTAACTCTGGCTAGCCATCTTTGCAACATGGACTCTTTCAAAAGAAAAGTATTTTTCCTCAGTATTTTATTTGAAAATTCCATTTCCCTATAAGACTTAATAAAACATTTTTCACGGACAAAAGACAAACAAACAACAACAACAAAAAACCAGACACATACTTCTTTGCTTAACGCAATGTTTTGTTTGTATTGAAAAGAAAACTCACTATTTACCACCAAAGTTCACAAAGATAGATTACATATGGATGAAATAACTGTAACAAATCTTACAACTTTTCTAAAATCATGGTAAACGTATGTACATAGTTTATTTTTCCCTCAAATATTAGCAACCAGTGGGACATTAGATAAAAAAAATAAAATATTATTTAGAGAAAATAATCTCTCATGTTGATTTCCTTCTTGAACTCTAAGCATCGAAGGCTTACTCAGTGGAAAACAGGCCCCATGAAAAAGCAGCATAGGAAGGGCAGCCATCGGGAGAGCAGAGTGAGTGCAAGCAAGCTCATCGTTCAAGGGGAGTGAGCATAATTGTCTGACAGCTTTGGGCAGTTCCTATAAAATATCCCCTTCCTCTTTGCAGATTGGAGAGGACATGCTAATATTCTCTGCTTTTAATTTCTTTGTCAACCATTAGCAGCTGGTGAAAAAAAAAAAGAAAAGAAAATCACTTAGGTTTGGCATTTGTATGATGATGCCCCCCAAATGCACTGAGAACTGACAGATGGAGAGCCAGCTGTAACCACATGGGACTGGGGGTCTCGGGGGAACCCCACGCAAAGCGGCGCTGATCACTGCTGGCTCCTAAAGCTGCCACTTCTCTGAATCCCCAGGTGGTTCGCTCTAGCCAGCATCACTCACACTCACGAGTGAGACCCTGATCGTTTTGTCTCAAACTGGGAGTGCTAATGTGCCTTGGTTCCCTGAGGGTAGCTAAGAGGCTTTTCACCATCACTGACTTTTCCATGTGCCTGCTCAGCAGCCACCCTGTGAAGAGGTAAAGCGGGCAACTGAGAAGGGCTGGAAGCTGCTGTGCTGCCGTCTGGTCCTCAGGAGAGGTGTGCAGCATCCTTTCGGGAGCAGTGTGTCCTTAGGAAAACTAAGAGTGGTACCTTCATGGATAGGTACCAGCAGTGGGAATCCTTCTCTGCATAACACAAGCAATCCAATTTTCAAACCAATAGAATGCGCAACCGTATTAATTTCATAGCCCGGTGGCTCTCAAAATGTGGCCACTGAACAACAGCAGCTTCACCAATTGGTAAGTTCATCAGGAACCACAGTCCCCACCGCACCTCACAGCCACTGAGTAGAGACTTTCTGGGCAAGTCCACCCAAATCTATGTCTTAGCAACTTCTCTCCAGGTGATTCCAGAGCAGGCTGAAGTTGTAAGCCACCATCTCACACCTAATACTCATACTCCTATAACAATATAGTATTTTAAAGTTCATACTATTGAAACTCAGATTTTCATTTACTTTATACGTGCAAAATGTATCATTCTACATGTGGGCAACCACATCTAAGTTGGGGTGAGTGGTTTAAAACCACTCAGCCAGTGAATGACCAGAAAAGAAAGAGAACACAAGTTTTCCCGTCTGTTTCCCTGCACTGAAGTGTAGAAATTACATTCCTCCATCTAGATATTACAGGAGAGGGTGATATTCAGGTCGCTTGAGGTAGGTACCATATCTGAACCGAGAGGTGCCCATGTATCTTGGTGGTGTGGTGTGGATGAGAAATGACTCACACGCTCATGTGTGTGAACACTTGGTTCCCTCCCACTTGGTGGTGCTGTGTGGGAGGTGGTGTGGCTTTTAGATTGTAGAGCCTTGCTGGAGGAAGGACATCACTGGGATCGAGCGTCGAGAGCTCATAGCCTCATCTTACTTCCTGCTGGTCCTTTCTGCTTTTCGTGTGCCAACTAAATGTGATCAGCCACATTCCTGCTCTGACTACCTGTTACCATGCCTTCCCTGTGGTTATGGACTCTCCCTATGGAACTGTGAGCCCAAATAAACTCTTGTATAAGCTGCTTCTGGTCATGGTTCTGTATCAGCACAATACAAAGTAACTAATATACTTGATAAATTCACTGTCCAAAGAAGCCACAACTGCTTAGAACCCTGTATGGTATGAAATCCAAGTAGGGTATAACTGTCTTACGCAGAGGCCAAAGCCTAGGACACAAAAACCCAGTGGCTCTCAACCTTTCTGGTGCCATGACCCTTTAGTACAGTTCCTCAGTTGTGGTGACCCCCAACCATAAAATTACTTTTGTTGCTACTTCATAACTGTAATTTTGCTACTGTTATGAATCGCAGTAAGTACCTGTATTTTCCGATTTTGACCCCCAAAGGGGTTGTAACCCATAGGTTGAGAACTGTTGCAATAACTTAAGTACAATTTCCACTAAACTAACCATGGTGATACACATGGCTGTTTCTCCCAGCAGGTCATACTCCCTTCACACATAGACAACAAGTTCACAAGGTTATTTAATTGTTATTACAAAAAGTGAGGCAAAAATGAGCGTGTGTGTGTGTGTGTGTGTGTGTGTGTGTGTGTGAGTGTGTGTTTAGTTATACATCCAGCATGTCAGAATCCCATTAAGAATAGCCTGATTTTTTTACCTGAGAACTGAATTATTTTTAGATTACAGAAGAAAATGTAGCAAAACTCCTCTCCAAAATGATATGTGTGGTGATATTGTGTTCCCCAAAATATTGTGCACCCTAATAAACTTATCTGGAGTCAGAGAACAGAATATCCACTAGATACAGAGGCCAGAAAATGATGAGACACACACCTTTAATCCTAGCATTCCGAAGGCAGTGATCTCTGTGAGTTCAAAGCCATACTGAAAACAACCAGGCGTGGTGACTCATGCCTTTAATCCCAGGAAGTGATGGCAGGAAGCAGAAAGATATATAAGGTGTGAGGACCAGGAACTAGAACCTGTTAAGCTTTTAGGCTTTTGAGCAGCAGTTCAGCTGAGATCCATTTGGATGAGGACTCAGAGGCTTCCAGTCTGAAGAAACAGGATCAGCTGAGGAATTGGGGAGGTAAGGTAGCTGTGGCCTGTTCTATCTCTCTGATCTTCCAGCGTTCACCCCAATACCTGGCCCCTGGTTTGTTTTTATTAATAAGACCTTCTAACAATTTGTGTTACAGATATGTAGGTGAAATTATTATAAATCTGTAACTCTAGATGTCTAAAGAGGTATAACAACAACAGCAAGACCAACAAAACTAGCTACACTGGGTTGATACTGTAGATGGCCTTTAAAGTTGGAGAAAGCTTCAAGTCTGTGGCTTTCAGAGCTCAGCTTTCCTAAAGAGCTTTACAAACGGAACTCGAGCCATGCACTAGAGCTATTATGTTGTGAGCTTTAAAACTTAAACAACCTGAGTGTTTATGTGAAGGAGTGATAGTGAGTATATGACAGAGATCGCTTCACATACATTCTTAGGATAGCACATTATTCATGTTAAATGGATTAGTATGTGTTTAATGTTCTTATTGTGCTAAAGCACTTTGAATGATGAGACTTGTTGGAGTGGATCCTTACGGTGTCAATTCAATGCGTGCACTGAGTGTGTTAAGATTACTCACACTGTCAAAGGTGAGAAGATCCTCCTTCCTAGGTTTCAGAAGCCGTGGATTTCCATCAGTGTGATGCTATTACACCACTCATAGTGGCCAACTAGTGGAATCAGCCTAGGTATCCATCAACAGATGAACAGATGAAGAAAGTGTGTGTGTGTGTGTGTGTGTGTGTGTGTGTGTGTGTGTATGTATGCAGTGGAACTGGATGAAACCATAAAGAATGAAATCACATCATTGTAGGAAAGTGGATGGAACTAGAGATCACTAGCTTAAGTGAAATAAGTCAAACTCCAAAAGATGAATGCTGTGTATCTTTTCTTTCCAAGGAATAGAGATTCAAAATAAGTTACAAGAAAAATAATAATCTATAAAGTGTGGCTGTTGAGGAAAGGCTGTTTGAGGAAAGGAATGGGAGGGTATTGGGAATTGTCACCCATGATTTGTGCTCACTGAGAAATTGTCTCTCCAATTGGGTTGCCCCTCTCATTTCAAACCCAAATATATTTATCTCGAAGTGTCCTGTCTTAGAGTCCTAACTCTCCCCTCCCCACCAGCCCAAGGAGGGAAGACAACATCAAGAGTCAAAACACTGTGTTCTTAAGAACAGTCAGAAGGTAAACTGTTTCCAATAGATGTTTATCCTGTGACATGAAATGCCTGCAGGTAAAAAGAGAAACAGGAAGCTCATCCATGGAGAGAATGGTCTTCTTCACCCTTAACTCTTGCCGGGAACTGTAGCATGATGGTTTCAGCAGAACTTCCCCATTCTGTTTCTTCTGGAAGACTAAGTGCCCAATGTGGTGATGCCTCCTTTCTGCTGCTGTTCTGCCTTTTGGAAAGGTTGCTCGAGGGGACACTGCTCTGCCCAGGCCTCTCTCAATTGGATGCCCCAGTTGATGACCTCATGGAGCAGCCCCAGTTAGTTTTCTCTGGATGTTGGTAAAGCCCACGCCTTGATGACATTGCCTTTGTTTGTTCTCCCAGTTGGGCTACTTGGATGTGTGAAGTGCTCCATTAGATATTGTTTTGTTGTATAATGGCTATTTGCTGTTTATTCTTTTACTTTTGCTTGCTAGACATTTAATAGCCCAACTCATTCAAAACCCAAGGCATGGCATGGCTATCATAAATCATTCTCTGGACCATACAAACCAGTCAAGAAGGCAAGAGAGAGTAATGGAGGGATAAGACCAAAGTACACAATACACATGGAAGAAAGTGTCATGGGAAACTATCATTGTGAACAATGCATAAATACTTAAATAAAAGCCTAAATAGGTATGTAGCTTTGATTACGGTGTATCTGGCTTCAAGTTCTCTCTCTCTCTCTCTCTCTCTCTCTCTTCATTCTTCTCTTTATTCATAGAAATTTTGAGGCTCCACCCATTTGGATCACTTGATAGAACTTTATATTTTGAAGCTTATATGAGTTGTAAATGTATTTTTTTATTTAATTCTTAAGATCACTATACTCTTAAGATAATTGAAAGGATTTTTTTAAATAAAATTTTAAATTACAATTTTATTATATATTCTTTCTTTAAGAGGTTTGGAAAGTGTGGTGGTTTGAATAGGAATGGCCCCACAGACTCATTTATTTGAATGCTTGGCCCAAAGGGAGTGTAACTATTAGGAGGCATGGTCTTGTTGGAGGAAGTGTGTCACTGTGGAGGTGGGTTTTGAGGTCTTTTATGTTCAAGCTAAGCCTAGCATGGCAGTTTTCTTCTGCTGTATGTAGATCAAGATGCAGAACTCTCAGCTCCTTCTCCAGCACCATGTCTGTTTGCATGCCACCGTGTCCCGCTATGCTGATAATAGACTAAGCCTCTGAAACTGTAAGCCAGCCTCAATTAAATGTTTCCTTTATAAGAGTTGCCATGGTCCTGGTGTTTCCTCACAGCAATATCAACCCTAAGACAGAAGCAATCTGTTTCTTTTTAGTGAACATATTTTATTTTTAATTATTTATTTTCTGAAATTAGATTTTGTTTTTTTAAGCTTAATGTATTCTGATTATGGTTTTCCTTCCTCTAGCCCCTCCCAGATCCTCCCCACTTCCCCACCTGCCCAAATCCACACCTGTTCTTTCTCTCTTTCATGAGGATACAAACAGTCATCTAAATAACAACATCAATAATAGTGATAATAAATTAGATAAAATATAGACAAAGAAACCAGGAAAGGACAAAACAAACAGAAGAAAAAGAGCCAAAGAAAAAGGTCAAGAAACACTCATAGATGGAGAGACAAACACAGAAGTCCCTTTGCCAAAGCTATTGATTGTCCTCCATAAACTGACAGCCATGCCCTATTGCCGAAGACAACCCCTCACAGCTCATTGAATGTGGAGAAGTTGAGCTGGGGCCTTCTTAGAACTGTTAACCATACTGACTAGTGCTCATGGTCCTGGAAAGTACTCTGCATGCTACTAAGAGAGAAAAAACACCAATCCAACTAAAACCCCTTCAGTCTACAATGGTGGCTCACTTTTAAGATGTACCTAGTGCAATTGGGGCACAAAGCTTGTGGGACTAACCAATCAATATCTGATTGGATGGCACCTTACGGGGCCTTTGTGTCTACATTATGATTTCTGGTTTTGTGTTTTCATGAAAGAATTTTAAGGTATTTAAAATTATATTTTTCTATTAATCAGTACAGAATTTAAAAATATTATTTAATTATTATTTATTATTTAAATAGGTAGTATTATTTAAAAATACATTGAAAAAAAAACTATGTGTATGTGTGTGGGTATGTGCACATGAGTACAAGTTCCTGCAGAGGCCAGAGAGGGCATCAGTTCCCCTGTAGCTGGAGTTAGAGGTGGTTGTAAGCTGCCTGACATGGGTGCTGGGAATCTGACTTGGCTTTTCTGTAAGAGTAGAGAGAACTCTTAACTGTTGAGACATATCTCCAGCTCCCTTCAGATTTTTCTTTGATGATTCTGTATTCTTTCCTGGTCTTAAGAATTTACAGTTTTGATGAATATTAGAACTGATATTTATTTGGATTTTGATACTTCACTTGAGCCTTTTATTCCTTGCTGTCACAATTGACGAGGCCTTTTTAGTGTAACATGTACACACTGGCAAGCATTTGTGCACAGCTGTGAAAGTTCACATTTTTACTTGCCATTTTGTCTATTCTAAAAGTGTAACTTTGGTTAGAATTTGGAGAGGTTGAAACTCTCTTCTATTCCTTTGGTATTGTGTCAGATATACAAATTCATGTTAAGAACTGAGTGTAGAGGAGAAATCCCCAATTTCACAATGGATTGTACCACTAAGGGATTGTGCTGTGGTATTTCTTGATGGAAATGTTCTAAAAGTTATGGTGCTAAAAGAGGAAATTCTAACTTTCATACTCCACTAGGTTTTCATCCAACCTTCACCGAGCAAATATTTCTTGAGCTCCTCCTCTGGTTAAACATGACCCAGGCAACTCGAGGTACATGCCTAAGTCAGATGAGCAAAGACAGAAGATAAGCAATAGATCTAATATGTGAGCAATCCAAATGCTATCCTAGCGAGACTCAGTCCTGTGGGGAAGGAACAGTGAGATTGGGAAGCAGAGGAGTAAGAGGAATTTAAATAGAAAGGCTGCTCCTTTTTAGCAGTTCTGGGAAGCAATTCAGCCCCAAATGCCCATGAATCATCTGCTATTTAGACATAGCAGTGACTTGGAGGAATGATGACCTATGAGTAATTTTTAGGTGTGTTATCTCTTTTTCCTGATACGGATATCTGCTATCTATTAAAAAGACTCAAATGTTAAATAAATATATCCAGATGGCCCTTGATTTTGAATGGTTTGCCTTATAACTGCTTTTATGTTTTTTACAAGAGCTACAGGCATGTACCTTAAATTCAAGTTTTGTCGTTTACTTAGGCTAGCAATAGACAGTCTGATCCTCTTCCACGACACTGGGCAGTTCAGTGAGCGGCCGCCCCCATTCAGCCACCCAACTATGAGGCAAACAGCGTCTTGTCTACAATCGGCTGCGTTGCTAAGCTATGCTGTTCAGTAGTTTCAACCCAAGACACTTTCAATTTGCTATGAGTGTAATGAGATGTAACCTGTGCATAAGTCAAAGAGCCATTGAAATGCAAAGGAGGAATATCTCAAGCCTTTCCCAATAGTTATTGATGATACCGCATACAGTGGGGGAAAGCAGCTAGGCTGGAATGTCCCTACCTGCTGACAGAAAGCCCTCTGAGGGTTGTTTCTCCGAGGCCTTGTTGGGATGGTTGCAGCTATAACGAGATGCGACTGGGGTTAGTTTGAATGTTAGTCATGATTTGTTGGCACAGGCAGATGGATTTCTGAGTGTCCAGAGTAAGCATGGTAGTTCAGCCTCTGCCAGGCAAATTGTGCCTCCACACTTTCTCCAGCAAGGGTCTGTTCCTGTAGGGGTGTGGGATCAGCTCAGTAGGGATTGGTCTGCCTGTGTTGTCTCTTCTCAGGTCAAAGGCATCTCTACTCCTGACCTAAAGGATTCATTCTCTGTCCTTCCAAACGCAAACTAGACCAGTCAGTCTATCTTCTAGGGAACATTTGCTGAGCCCTTGCCTGCTGTTGTGACATCAGAAGGCTAAATGTGGATGTGGAAAGTACCAGCAGCTATCCACAAATGCTTTGTAGAATGTGTGATATGCAGACGCAAAGGAGGAAGTAGTGCAGGGGTGGCTTTGTGCACAGCCTTGCATCTTTTGGGTGTTAAGTTGTATCCCTTTTACTTTACCTGGCTCCTCACTACCCTGGGTCTCCACTGAACAGTTATTCCTGTGCTATTAGTAGCCATGGTAGAGAATAAGAAAATGTCAGTAACGGGAAAACAATTCTGACAGTGGATTACAGAGCCGTTCTAGTATGCATGTGTTAATTAGAAAATAGATCATTCATTCTTTCTTAGAGACCAAGAAGATGGGGGAGAAGAAGGAAGGGAGGGAGGGAGGGAGGGAGAAGGGATAGAGAGAGGGAGGTGAGCATGGAAGGAGAGAGGGAGGGAGGGAGGGAGGGAGGGAGAGAGAGAGAGAGAGAGAGAGAGAGAGAGAGAGAGATATTACAGCAAGAGCCAGAATTCTCGGCAATGACTCGAGAATTCAACAAACATTGGTTTAAGGACAGACTGTGAAGTTCTTACTCTTTGATCTCCAGGCGTTTCCACTTTCCCTCATCTGTGCTGTAGGCTGAAGGAGCAGTCATGTTGGTTTTCCATCTTGAGTTGGTTTTCCCTTCTTGGTGTTTCATGTTGTGGTATACCTCAAGGGAACACTTATCATCTACCTGTGAAATATGCTCTTGATTTTTGTTTAATAAAACTTTCATGAATGTGAACGATTCATGTACAGGTGGGTTTATTGATGACCCTTTCCACTTTAGAAAATTGAGTTATGAATCTTGACTGTATTGTCTTAAAAAAAAAAAAAAAAGTTACCAACGGCCAGGTTAAATCACCCTTCCGCTTGTTATATAAGTATGCATGACATGTTGAGGATCATATTTCTTGAGCTGACACAGAGTTGTTGGGAATGCTCTAAGAAAAGTGTGTGCAACAGAATACTGTAGACCACAAGCCCAACAAATTTGGAATGTTTTTACATTCATTTGCATACCACTATCAAGAGAAACCCTTTTGAGAATAAGTTGAGCTTGGAGCTCTTGTTCGTAAAAAGATATGGGGCAATGACGATTAACATTGGGTCTTGGATTGGGCTCTTTGCCCTGGAGACAAACTAAAAACAAAGGTGGGAGTGTATTCCACATAGGCATATGTAGAATTGTATAGGATTGGTGCATTCCTGAGTTTTCGGGCTGTTGCAGTTGTAGCTGATTTTTTTTTTTTGTAGTAGCTATTTTCCTGCCTGTGTGAGTTTGGTGTTCAAGTGTAATATTAGCCTATAATTACATTACAAAAGGGTGAATTGTACAGGCAACCAGAAGTTGTGCAGTTGAAATGGTGCTACTGTAGAGGGGTGGTTTTGCAGAGTCAGCTTTCCACTGTGATTCATAAAATTAAACAAATCTTTTTTCCACCAATCCCACTAAAAACCTGCTGCAGGAACACACATTTAGGAAAGGTTTTAGGGTGGGAATTGTTGAAAACAGCATCATGGCACTGTTGCACAAAGGAAAAAGGGGAGAGGCATTTGGCAAGGTGATTTCTTTTTGTGAAAAGGATGTGATAGAATCCAAATGGGGCTAATGAGCATACTTGCCAAAATGGCCTCTGTCTCTTATCCTTGACTTAGATAGTGACTGCATCTATTCCAGTTGATGTGAGCTTGATATCACAATCTGATGTGATTGGCTCATAGGAACAAATGAGGAGGGGAAGCCTCAGGAAATATTGACCCTTATCCCTTAACAGGAAAAACAAAAACATCTCTCTCAGGGCTCAAGATGACAGCTGGCTGGTTTTTCTTTGGCAGTTCAAAATCTAAGGCAATGGTCATTTCTTTCACATTCATTTCTAAGGGTATGATGAATTTTCAGTAATCATCTACTAAACTACTTATGACATCTTTGTACCCACCGCATTTAAGAGTGGTGGAGCAGATTTGAACCTTCAGTTATTGGCTTCCTGAATCAAGCTTCAGGGTTTCTTCCAGGTAAGTGGGAACAGAATCCTCTACAAATCAGGGAGAGTGAGGAATCACATGCATCCCGAAGATGAGTGACTGTGACTGCAGATGCAGTGAGGAGTAGTCTTTATTTCTTAGCTATGCTAACTTGGTTTTTTTTTTTTTTTTTTTTGGTTTTTCGGACAAGGTTTCTCTGTGTAGCT
>CABHPH010159301.1:0-15766 GCA_902168325.1 Peromyscus nudipes | reverse complement strand
TGGATGGAGAAGTGTTGCAGGCGCTGAGGAGATGCCTGGTCATCATCTCTGGATGGAGAAGTGTTGCAGGCGCTGAGGAGATGCCTGGTCATCATCCCTGGATGGAGAAGTGTTGCAGGCGCTGAGGAGATGCCTGGTCATCATCCCTGGATGGAGAAGTGTTGCAGGCACCGCGGAGCAGCATGTACTACCCTGGGCTGAGCTCCAATCCTGTCGAGTAGTGGACTTGATGCCAATGGATTATGAGTATTTCTGAACAAAGTAGTAGGAGAAAAAAAACGAAGCAGTTGACAAAGTCCAGCTGATAAGGACACAATGCTTATGAAGGCACATCAACTTATTTTTTCCAAATTAAAAAAAATATTCATTTTACATATCAATCACAGATCCCCTCTCATCCCTCCTCCTGCCCCCCCCAACCTTTCACCCTACCCCTCCTCCCCTCCTCCAACAGGGTAAGTTCTCCCATGGGGAAACAGCTGAGCCTGGTACATTCAGTTGAGGCAGGACCAAGTCCCTCTCCACTTTATCAGGGGTGAGAAAGGTATCTGACCACAGGTAATGGGATCCAGGAAGCTGGTCCATGCACCAGGGATCAATCCTGATCACACTGCCAGGGGCCCCTCAAACAGACTCAGTTACACAACTGTCTTGGGAATATACCTAAAGGATGCTCAAGCATGCCACAAGGACACTTGCTCAACTATGTTCATAGCAGCATTATTCGTAATAGTCAGAACCTGGAAGCAACCAAGATGCCCCTCAACCAAAGAATGGATTAAGAAAATGTGATGCATATACACAATGGAGTACTACTCAGCTGTAAAAAACAATGACATGAAATTTGCAGGCAGATGGATGGAACCAGAAAATATCATCCTGAGTGAGGTAACCCAGACTCAGAAAGACAAACAGGGTATGTACTCACTCATAAGTGGATGCTAGATGTAAAACAAAGATGACTAGACTGCAACCCACAGCTCCAGAGAAGATACAAAACAAGGAGGACCCTAAGAGGGATGCATGGATCACCTTGGGCAGGGGAAATAGGGGAGATCCCAATGAGTAAACTGGGGATGAGGAGTGGGCAACAAAGGGTAGGGGACGGGTATGGGAACATGAGGGAATGGGACGGTCGAGCTGGGGGAGGGATGCAGTGGGAGAGCAATTTTTCCACATTTTAATATTTAATAAGACCACAGTAATTTCCCAGTCATTGTCACTGTGGCAAGGGAAAATTACGATGGAGCAACCTTAAGAGAGCTTTTCAACAAGGACTTGGGAGGCAATTAATGGACCAGACCGATGCAGGATTCCAGCTGCTGCCTAGGAATGTGAACTTTGGTTTGCTGATTTTGACAGCAGACATCTGGAATGAGTGAGTGACTAGACCACGTGTTGTGCCCAGAAATGCGAATGCATATGAAGAGGTGGTCAGACCCCATTACATGCTTGTTTTTACTCTGTTAATACATTATGTCTATGGGTCACATAGTTCGTGTTCTTCCCCAACATTTAACTTCTTTTTTTTCTCCCTCCTTTCTTTCTCTTTCTAGGTGTACATGCATGTCCCTGCATGTGTGCACTAATGCGCAGGTACTTATATGTGAAGTATATATGCATATGAAGTGTATATGTATGTGTACATATGTGTATGGAAGTCAACAATTAACTTCAAGTATCATTCCTTAGATACTGTCCACCTTTTTTTTTTTTCAATTTTATTTATTTCTTTTTAGTCTCTCACTGGCCTGGAACCACCCACTAAATAATGCTAGGCTGGCTAGCCACCCACCCACAGGGATTTGTCTGTCTCCACTTCCCCAGTGGTATGTGTTATAAGTGTGTGTTGCCATGTCTGCCTGGCTTTTAAAATATGAGTCATGGGGATCAAACTCAGGTCCTCACGCTTTCGTGGCAAGGACTTTATCAACTGAACAACCTCCACATGTCCTCATATTTTGTGCCTTCCACAGGGCACTCATGCACCTGTGCCTTCTGAAATATATTTTCTAAGACTCCAAAGTCCTGTTTTCCTTTCACAGCTCGTGAGTTCCGTTTGGATACCATAGAACCATGCCATCAGGATGAATCATCTTCCTCGGCTTGCAGTAACCTTACTGCAGCCTTGATTCTCCGGCTAGTCTGGCAGCTTACTCTTCACTGATCTCTTAGTTGTGCAGATACAATCCACTCGTCTGCTTTTGTTTCCATCAAAGGTGCATGTGCGGTTGTAGGGAATGATCCTTCTGGGATGAACTCAGAAACTCCTGTATTCCCCTCAGTGAAATTCTGCCTACCACACAACTCAAGAGTTGCATGCCAGACAAATTCTCTAGCTGTAATTTTTTTACTTCCTGTGACTTCTCAAATATGAAAAATGATCAGTTATCCTTGTGATATGATAATCTTTTGTGGTTCACTCTGAGCTAGATGGCAGGTGTCTCTACTCTGCTTCTTTCTTAATGGCCACTCTTGGAGTATGTGAGATCCCAGCACAAATGTTTTGATAAGTCCTTTGCTTATATAAAGAATTCCCCTCAAAAAACTTGGTACAATGTGCAAAGACATTTAATGCTTGGCGACTTGTCGTTACTAAGCACTCAAGAGTGATGGCTGTAGAAAAGGTAGCAATGCATTTGTTCCCCGAGGGACCAGATCCTTCACCGGAGTCCCATCCCACCTCCTGCATTTCAGATATTGCTTAATGTCGTCCTCACCTTTATTGTCAGACTTGCTGTTACTGAGCCATTTGGTACCTTCAGCTGTGAGGAAACAGTACCAAGGCCGCCATGACGCAAGTCCTATTGTAGTTCTGGCCTTAAGTCCCTCAAGGCCGTTTGTTTCGCCTGCTTCATCCTTAGCGTTCTTCCTCCATCCTGCTTCCAATGCGATTTTCAAAGGTTGGTCCTGTGTTCCTTTCAAGATAACCGCAAACGCATAGCATGGTCAGGAGACTGTAAGGCATGTTACGCTCATGACAAAGTTAGCTTTGGAAACTTCACTGCATAAATATAGAACAACACATCTATCTTTTATACGTTTCTTTCTCTTTTTTATTGAAGATATCATTTTTTTTCTGATTAAGTTTATCCTCCCCCACCTCTTCCCAGATCATCCATACCTCACACACATCCAACACCATGCCTTCTTTCTCTCTCTCTTTAGAAAACAGACAAACAAATGCATCAGAATTTAAAAAATGAAAACAGAGGAAAAACTACACACACACACACACACACACACACACACACACTGGAAAGTTGAATATACAAACAAAAGACCAGTAAGATAAAAAAAAAGCCCAAACAAAGCAATATTAGATAAAAGAAATTTGCAGAAATACCACTGAGTTCATTTTGAAACAGCACGTCTTTCCACTATGCTTTTCTTAGCTGTTTAAGGCATGCTCATAGCCTTCCTACAATGTCATCTCTTTCTGTCTTATTTCCAGCCCTGGTTATCATTCCCTGGCATCAGTTGGGGTAGGGAAAAGGACTGTAGATGAAGTAAAAGAGTGATCCTCGCTGGGTGGTGGTGGTGCACACCTTTAATCCCAGCACTCAGGAGGCAGAGCCAGGTAGATCTCTGTGAGTTTGAGGCCAGCCTGGGCTACAGAGCAAGTTCCAGGGAAGAGTAATCCTCTTCCTGTGAACAATCAGTGGTCTTCATGTGCCTAGCTTAAAAGGGAGAATACAAGGGTGGCACAGTAACTTGGTGGCAAGAATGGACCAGAAAGGCCAAATCTTTTGGGGATGTTGCCAAAGCTTACTCTGAGGAAATATTACCATTGGTGGCAAGCCTGCAGAGGGATGGGGAGACTGCCATGCTGCCACTGAGCCTTCTTGAAGCTTTCAAAGAGGGTGATGGGTTTCCTAAGTAGGACAGGCTAAGAGGCCATGTGCATTTATGTCTCTTCATTACAGCAGCACATCGGCTTTCCCTTCATCATTTTCCACATGATTGCTGTCCTCATCTTGTCAGGGATGGCTCACACTAAACGCCAGCCTTCGCCTTGTTCCTTTTCATCGGTCCAGGTTACCGCTCTTGCCCACTTAGAAGGAGGGATGCTTTGTCTGCCTGGGCTCCTCATGCACAATTGTCCCACATCTTACTGGTGGCCTTTTTCCAAGTTGCTAGCTTGGTACTTTACAAAATACGCTGAATGGTTGTTTTGAACTTGTCTCTGCTGACTCCACTGGGCTCAGTTTCAAATCTCTTCTAATCCACTAATGAGCCTTTATTAAAGTGGGCAAGAGAGGTTGAATCAGTCTTTGGACACATTGCTCAAATGAAGTAGGTGCAGTGGAAAGATCAAAAGATCACACTAACACAGGGGTTTTTAGTCTCCACACTACTTTCTGCAGTCTCCATAAAGCTGATTTTTAGTAGGGAAATGTCAGAATTACTAAGCTAATTTTCAGAAGTCTTTAATTTCATTGTACTTCAAAATTTTGATTTTATTTTTCTAAGAAGTCCATTCACTGCCAAATACCTCATTTTCCCCAATGCACATGAAGATTTAAGTGACTGAATTGGCAATATAATGCCAATCTGGAGGAATCTTAAAGGAATATACCATGGATCAAACAGTATTTCTGAACCAGTGAGATGGTCATGACTGCCTTCAGCCTTGGACTCCTTGGCTACCCAACAACTTATTTGCTCCTTCTCAGAGTGCTTCTGTAAGATGCCTTTGATAAGACAGTGGTAATAACAAGAGAACCGTACTCCATAGTTATCTGTTTGAGGCCAGATTGAAGTATGAAGCAAAGAATTGTCTATTTTGTTAATTTGTCCTACTGTGCATCAGACATTAATATTGACAATAGGATTTACAGTGAGCCAAAGAGGGGAAAATTCATAAGCCTACATCCTGTTGAAGGAGACAAAAAGAAATTAAATTGTGTAGACAGTAAGATGATGATCAATATCATACATAGGAGCAGAGTGGCATGGGGCACCAGTTGTGGAGAACCAAAGCTTACCAGTTCAGATAATGTGGTCAGGCAAGCCTCACTGCGAAGGGATGTCGGAGCAGAGGGTGATGGAAGGTGAGGGAACAGGTCAGGAAACTTGCTGGGAGAGGAGTAGAAATACAAAGGCCTCAAAGCAACCCCCAAGTGGGTAGAGCAATTGAAAAGGGGGGTTGAAGGAGGAGGGTCTTGAGAGGCGGAGAGTAAGAATGGAAGTTGCGGTCTCACAGATGGTAGACACTTATACTGACTGCTCCGAGCTCTCAGGCTCTGTGTGTGGTTTCAAAGTCCTTTGCATGAATATTTGGAGGAAATGCAAGGCCTTTTGATCTATTCTGATGGTGCTTTGAAAAAACGACAAAGCAAACAACGAAGCTTGGGGGGCACTGGCGGATGCGGGGAGTCCTAGTGCTAAGAATTAGTGTTCCCAGTAGATGTAATGAGCAGGGAACTTAGGGTCTCAGGTTCTGTTTCCCAGCTGGGAAGTTCCCACTAACTGCTGGAGGGTTTTGCTGTGGCTAGTGTTTATTCAAAAGGGAACTAACAGTGAAAGTTAGTACTTATGCCTGAGCGCAGTTCTCATTCCCTGACCTGCTAGCACTCCTGATTTACTGTTCTATTTCTCCAGGGACAGAAGGTCTGCCTCTGATCATCCCTCCTATGTTCTCATAGTCTCTTCAGTCCCAGCTCTGTTTGCCCTTGTCACAGTAGAACACATGTCCAGGAGACGACTATGGGGACAATGGATGCACTAGACTCTGAGTGTTTTCTGAGGTTCTAGATTGCAACCTAGAACCTATATTTCTACATAAAGCAGCTAAAATTGGGTGTTAGAGCTATTCTGAGGTTTTAAAAGTTATTTGAAGTTTAGCTACAATAGAATTATGCAATATTCTCAAATTCATGTTGTGTAGCAGAGGATGATGCATGGCCCTGTCTGCGGTTTGGGGACTGAGGTACAGCTGTGCACATGTGTATCCACCCTGTTTTGGTTTTAATTCACTTTCACTATTTGATTTGGTGTCTGCAAAATGAAGGCTGCATGCGTTTACAAGCCATGGGATGATTTACCACCAAGCTTGCTTGAACCCTGAAATATGTTTGCAGTTTCACAAAACCCACAAGTTATTTACCAAAAGGGCAAGGAAATTGAGGTCAGTGAGTTAATTTATTACATAATTTTTGACTTCCTTTCTGAGTCTTGACATCTCCCAGAAAGCTAGAGTGGCAAGGTTCTGGAAACAGATTTGATAGTGGGAACGAAGAGGTGAGAGCGGCTAGCTGCTGTGTCTCTTTGCTTGGTTTTGATGTGAAAGACCAGGAGTCAAAGATGAAGCAGTGGGGAGAAGATAAAGAGTAGCCCTCCATTCCTGCCGTACTTTATGAGCAGTTAAATAGTAGCTGTGGAGAAAACTTCACTCTGTTGTTATTTAAGGTATGAGCAAAGTTTTGACCTAGAACAATAGAGTGAGTGCCCATGAAAGGGAAATTCCACAATAGTACGGGAAATAAATCTCTGAAATGTTGACTCTTGTCCTCTTCTTCCAAGACATTTTAAGGATGACTTGGAACAATTTCCTCCAACATACGTCAATAGTAACTAGGAGACCCCTTCGGAACAAATAGAAAAGAGAGAAAATGATAAAATGCACAAGGGAATGGGTAATAGTTTAGATGAAACCCAAAACATAAGGAGGAAAAGGCATCTATCTAGTTTGAAAAAATAATGACTCAGCTATGTAAGGTGAGGTAGGCCATAATGCATCATTGTTTGGGCAGTTAGGGATGCCAGAGCTTTAAACAGTTAATTATGTTGTATAGGTTTACTTATGACAAGTGTGAACCTTTACTCGGTTCTGAGATGCCCCCTCTTCCAAACATTCTTTTGTTGTTTCTTAAGGAGTTAGAGAATGAGCTTGTGCTGGCTGCTAATGGAGCCATATCTTGAAGGGTCCCCTGTTACAAAGAAGGCGATTATAGAGTCGGCAGAAACATTTAGGGGGGACCCAGAGTTGACAGTTGCTTTCATGACACCCACAGGGTCTAATTAAATCAACAATAGAGCTCAGAAAGAAGGCAGATGAGGTGACAGTTAAGGGATGGAGTTTGGAGAGAAGAATGTCACTTGTATGAATTTATAATGTATGCTATAGAAATATATAGTGTTCTAGAAACGGTGGCTCCAAGCCTATTATAAGAGTTTCTCTCTTCCATTATGATTGTAATTGTCCTTGCTGTCCTAAGTGATTGGCAGAAAAAAAAAACAAAAACACAAACCCAGGGTAAAATGGATACGTGCACTGGACTGCTAGACGGATAGGAACATAGTGAAAGCTATGGCTCTTTTCATTGGTGTTAGAGAGGGATTGGAGCTTTCTCTTAGAGGAGAAGGGAGGAGGGGCCCGCAAGCTGAAGTCCAGAGAGAAAGCTCAGTGGGAAAGAAGGCTGATCTATTGGAATCTTTAACCCTTCAGACCAGTCCAGATGCCAGCTGCCTTCTTCTATCTTTGGATAGAAGGAAAATGGAGTTGAAATGCATTGAAACATGTGACTTCCTGAAGTGGTTTGAGTTAAGTGAGACATTCTGGAGGCTCGGGTCAATGAGTAGGCCTTCTTTCACACCCATTTATGATCTGTGTGAAGTTTGTTTCATAGCCACAATGATCTCTGCAATGAGTTGAGAAAAGTGCACAGTACCTGTTAAGGGATCAACACGTTTCGGTTCTTTGTCTATTACTCCTGTGCCTGATTCTCCATTGTTAAGACACTATGAACAACTGCAGCCAGGTCTCCTGAAGCAAAGGCCACTATGAAGACTAAAAATTCCAAATTCACGTTTCTAAGTTACTGTCTCAACATTTTAATTGGCTCATTTTTTTAGACACAGAGATTGATTTTTAAGTTGGTGTTATTTATCTCAGTTATAGGACAATTAGAAACAGTTTATATTCATTTTTGAAAGTTACTATGATCTCCAAACAATAGGCCATTTATTTGCCTTTTACCTGATCATTGTTTGGAATTAAATTTCCCTTTAAAATGAGCAGTAGTAAGAGGTGATTCTGTCTACGTTTAAAACAAAGACTATGTACACTGACTGCCCAGCCCATTGAAATCAAGTCCTTTATTATCCACAGGAGGGTGATGAAATGCCAAGCTATGATTTTCTTTATATCTATACTGTGGATTTGTCTGAGATTCTGAAATGCAAGGACTGCTTGCTTTTAGAGTTTGAGGAAACACTAATTGGACTCAGGGGTTATTAGCAGTAAAGCATAAAAAAGTTGAAAAAGACATAAAGTTGAGAGGGGTATGGGGTGAAGAGCACCAGCAGTTTGATGGAGATAGCAATGGGTGGATATGATCGACACACATTATAGAAATATACAAGGCTTTCAAAGAATAAAAGATACAATTCAATAAAAGGAATTTTGGAAAATACCTGAGTTTTCTCTTTCCTTATTTTTTCTCCTTCTGTAGAAATTCCAATAAAAAAAGATATTGGGAGCATCAGGTGTTGGGGTGATGGCTCAGTGGTTGAGAGTGCTTAATGTGAAAGCATGAGAGCCTGAGTTCCCAATCTCAGCACTCATGTAAAAAACTGGGCATGGTCACATCGACCTACAACTCAATGGAAAAAGCCTAAGTCAGAGAGTGAGAGAGGAGTGTACCTAGAGTACTTCTCTGGCTTCTCTGCATATGATCATATACACACATATGTGTATACACACACACTCACACTCACACTCGCACACACACACTCACACTCACACACACACACTCACACTCACACTCACACACACAGAAGGATATTGACTTTTCAGTATGTTGTTCAGTAAAAATAAATTTTATGTATACTCTTTTGTTGTCTTGGGGCTGTGGTCAAATGTTTTCTATGCTTGTTTTTGGGATCTTAGGGATCTGTGACTGAGAACGGACTCCAGAGGCTCACATGTTTGAAAGCTTGGTCCCCGGTTACTAGAACTGTTTGGCAAGGATTAGGAGGTGTGGCCTTGTTAAAGGAAGTGTGGCCTTGTTGGAGGAGGTGTGTCACTGTAGGTGGGCTTTGAGGCTTCAAAAGCCCATGCCAGGATGGATGAGATAGGAGGACAGGAATGGGAAGATCAAACACAGAGGGAGAGGAAGATGTGATAAAGGAAGGAGGGCATATAGAGAGGAGTAGCTTAAATTCAAGGCTATTCAAGGGGTTGTATGGAAACCTAATACAGTAGAAGCCTGCTAAAATACATACATCATACACACACACACACACACACACACACACACACACACACACACACACAAGATCTAAATAAAATCACCAAATAACAAGGAAACAGAGCCCCAGCTGAATATCTTTCCTCAACAAATGAAGCTTACAGTACTGGGGATGGGCTACACCTAGTAGAGTTCTTGGTTAAATGGGTCCCATGAGAACCCCCAAACAAGCCAGGCTATTGCCAAGGCTATGGGTAGTAAGACCCTGTTGCTGAAGACAACATCTACACAATGTGCTATACACAGAGAAGTTGAGCTTGTGCCTTCACCCCTACAGACTAGTATTCATGGTACTGGGAGGTACTCCGTACACCACCAAAGGAGAAAGGTAAACACCAACTCAACAACAAACCCTTCAGTTTACAAGAGTGACCTGCCTGGAAGATAACACTGGTGTAATAGTGCCACAGAGTCTGTGAAGTAACCAACCAGTATATGATTTGAGTTAAGACCCACTGCATGAGATTGAACTCATACTTGACCTTGCTTGGGTGACCAAGAACCTGAGACTAAACTGCCCAGAGACCTAGAGGAAAACCGAACACCGCTGTTATGCTGAAGGAACATAGCCATAAGAATGACTCCTAAAAGCATTCTGCTATGTTCATAGATCAGTGCCTTGTTCAGAGAAACTTCCTCCTGTGGCAGATGGGATCAAATACAGAGACCCACAGCCAGACAATATACAGAGAGTGAGAGATCTTGGAACACTCAGCCCTAAACTCATGTCTCCATCAAATCTTTCCCCTGCAGAAAAGGGGGCGGAAAGAATATAAGAGCCAGACGGGATGGAGGACTCCAGGGAATCAAGGCCATCCAGACACAACAGGGCTGGTGCACACTTGAATTCACACGTGTGCAGGACCTGCACAGACCTACATTAGATGGGGTCTTAGAGCTAAAAGGAGAGGCTGACACATGCCCCATCCCTAGTCCAGAAGCTGTCTCCAATTGATAACCATTTGCAAATGAAAATTTAGTTTTCTCCAAGGGAGTCTCATTGAGGAAAATAAATCAATGTTCAGGATAGGCCCCATGTCTAGCAGTAGATGGTCAACACAAAATGAACTCAATAGCATCTTTGGGGGTTTGATGTCTCATAATGTTAAGTCAGGGCATTTTTTTTTTAATTCTGCAAGCCCTTAGTATAAATGTTATGGATCCTGGTATTGTGTTTTTATGGGATTCCTGTGTGTGTATGAACATATGTTTCTCTGTGTATATATGAATTTCTTGTCCTTTTTTGTGTGTTTTTGGTCCCTTTTCTTGTTTGGTTGTTTTTATCATATCTGAGTTGTTTGCTTTTGATTTATCTTATTGTGTTTTATTTTATTATTGTTCCTTAGACACCTGTTTATTTTCTAATGAGAGACTGGAAGGATGTAGATTTGGATGGGAGGGGAGATGGGAGGAAGTACAAGGGGTAGAGAAAGGGAAAATAGTAATCAGAATATAGTACATGAAAAAATCTATTTTCAGTAAAAACCAGCAACAACAATATCCCACACCAGGCCTACTGTTTCTCTCTCTGCCTGTGGATTAGGATGTAAAACTCTCAGCTACTGCTCCAGTGCCATGCCTGCCTGCTTCCCATCATGATGATCATGGACTAACCCACTAACATTGTGAGCAAACACCCAGGTAACTGTTTTCTTTAATAAGAGTTGACTTGGTTATGGTGTCTTTCCACAGCAATAAAACGTAAACTAAGACAGAATCATTAACCAATCTTTGGCTATTGTCAAACTCACCCAGTGATGTCTTATTTCAGATATTGTAATTTCAAGGCTTAGAGTGATTACTCCTTACACTTTTGAAGTCTTTGAATTCTACATATTTCTATCACTTTCATTCATGTTTTTTTAGTTTCTTTAACATGCTAATCATTGTATCAAAATGTAGTATTTCTTATTTTCTTTTAGTTACTGGTCTTGCTTTATTCTTATCTTTTTTGGCAAAATCTTACCATGTAGTCCAGGCGAGCCTCAAATTTGTGATCCTCTTGCCTCAGCTTCCTGATTATTGGGATTACAGGTGTGCACCACTGTATTCAGTCAAGGAACAACTGTAAAGTAAAAACAATATACTTATTTTTATCCTGCACTTACTTTTATTGTTTGTCTTGCTTAGGAATTGTGTCTTCTCACTCCTTGCCTGCTAGTGATCTGCTACTGTATGTCAAATACTTACAAAGCCAGGGTCACAAATATGCAGGACTCCACTTCTAGCAGAGAATGTTCCTTTTTCTCTCTGAGAGGCCGGTAAAGCCAAGGGCTCAACACCTTCTGAGAGGTTGTATTAGAGCAAAACTGGGTTAACATGTTAGAAGACTCCTCACTCTCTAGTCCTATACTTTCTCTGAGGCTTCAGTCTCCCAAATGTTTTATGAAGAGATTTGGAAGCTGGGGAAAGACTTAGTCTATACTCTAGCACCTTGCCACAAAGTATAATTTGCATTATGAACATACTGGGGAGATCTTGCGGTATTTTTAAACCATGCCCCCTTTTTTATGCAGACTATCCCTCAAAATTATTACTCCCCAACTCCGTGTTTGAGTCAGAATTTATCAGATGTTTTCTAAGGAAAATAAAACATTTAGAGATACTTTTATTTGCAAGTTGTGGCCACTTGTGTGAATGTCTCAGCGTTGCTGGGTTCTCTTTCCCTTCTGTGATCCTTCTGAATGAACTGGCTTTGATCTTTAGAACGTGCCAGAGAAAGCAAGTGTTCCCGGGGAGAAGACAGCTGGTGAAAGACAGCTCACTTCTTTGCTCTTTGAAATTTTTGTTTGTTTAAATTTATTTGTCTAATACACTGATATCTTTAAATATCCTTATTGCTGGGTTTTCTGTATGTTTGTGTGTGTGAGTGTGTGTGTGTGTATGTGTAATGAATTGTGTCACCAGAAGTCTTCTTAGAGGGAACTTCTATGAAGTTTGGTGCAACTATGTTCACTTCAGGACACACACACACACACACATACACACCCCACATGTGTGTCCAATCTGTACACATGTCTGATGGATGTTTAAAACCTAAATTTTGTGTGCTAAAAGTTGTAGCAATTATATTCCTTCACACCTTACACTCATTTTAAATATGGTGATGCAGGTTATATACTCCAATAGCAATATTGGTACTCACTTTTTTTCCCAATATGGGGGATACTTGTTTAAGTATTTTCCTATAAGTAGTTCAATAATCAAAATTAGATTTCATAGGCTCTGCTGGGTCCCTAAGTCTTGGTAAGGGTTCTTCGTTAATGGAAAGTTTGACTGTCTCCTATTCTCTACAGGGGTGCTGAAACTGCAAACAGCAGCTGTCTTTCTGAGCATCAGGGCAGGAGATGCTCCTTAGATGCTGCCCTAGGAATGTACTGGACCCGAGGAAGTACCCACTGACACAGAGTGTCTGTGTCTAAGGAACTGTTGACTATCACCATCTTTAGGTATGGTGGAGGCATTTGTTATCTTAACAGGTCCTCCTCATGTGCCCAGAATAAACATTTCTTTGGGAGTTGAATTTCCAGAGCCCTGAGCTTTGGCCTGCTCTGATTTTCTATCTTTTTTTTTTTTTTTTTAATACTTTGCCATCCCAATTCTGTTCCCCATATGAACTCTCTTGGTCTCACAGTTGTACCTTGACATTAAAAATCACCTAACAAACACCTAACCAAACTTGGTTTCATTTCACTCTAGTGGTGAGAGGAAGTTCTACCTGGCAGGCAAGGAAATGGTAGGTAGAGAATTTAAGCATCCCCAGGAACAGTAGGTGACAGGATTGAAACCTAGGTCAATTTGCTTCTTTATTTCTAACATCTAGTGTAAATCTCTCATAGCTCGGAGGGGACAGATGGCTCTCGAGGAGGAATGCTTCCTTACATCTGGTGGATGGCTGCAAAGTAAAGATTGCCCAAAAAATTATGCAAGGAATTTTTACCTTTCCCCCTAACTTCCTTTTGGGGGCTTGGCACTCACTAAGGTTAGGTAACTGAAAGGGGGCTTACATAACTGATCTCAGGGAAGAGACAGTTAGAGAGGCTCGCTTGACACTGTGTAGGCCGAGGTGACCCTCTTCCGAAGTGTGCAAGGCCTATTAGTCTTGGGGTGACTTGTCTGAATTGCACTTGTAAATTCTACATACATTCCTCTCTCTCCATCACATGTGACTACAGATTTGATACTCTGTCTCCTCCACAAATCTATTTAGAGCAACCTGGAGGAAACTGGAAGTCTGCTTTGGGAAGGGAGGTTCTTAGTGGAGATGCTAGGCTAGGCTGTGAGGAGGGCAGCTCCACCAGGACCTGAGATAGGAGGGTGGGTTTTCAGCCTCCTGGAGGACAAGCTGAAGTTGTACAGGGTCAAGCAAATGTTTCAATGCCATGCTTTTTCCTGACATAATTGAGCCACATAAATGATAAAATAGCAGCAATTTTATAAGGATCAACCTGATTCTATAACTCCTTTCTCTTCTGAAGCAATAATTTTTAATAGTGTTCACTCTACATAGCCATTCATCACAAGAGTGGGATCCATTCCAAGAAATGTGCTGTTAGGCAACACTCTTGTTATGTGACTTTTGTAAAGTGAACTTGGACAAGGCAAGACGGGATAGCCTACTGTGTACTTAATGTGTTTGTGTGTGTGTGTGTGTGTGTGTGTGTGTGTGTGTATAGTCTGTGTTTAGGTAAAAAAATCTATTGCTCCCCAAGGTGAGCAAGACAACAAGAAATAAACATAAATAAACACAAGAGAAAGCAGTCCACCCATGAGGCTGAATAAACAGGAGCTGTATGAGGCCACTTCCAGCATAAGAAGGCATAATGATTTATTGTTAATTCTTTTCTGTAAGAAGGAGTACGTTCAGAAATAATGATGAACTATTTTGAAGCAAATGTGTAAAGCCGTAACAAAGTCATTCTTTATTAAGTATTGTGTACTCCACATAATTGCATGTGTGACTGGCATGAGGCAGGTTTGCTTTTACCCAACATCACCTCACTACAGAGATAAGCCATGCATGAAACTGCGGCATCATTGGAGGATAGAATGCTTGCAGCTCTGTTATGACTCTATGGGACCACTGTTGTACCTGCAGTCCATGCCTGACTGTAGTGCCATTATGCTCTTGCATGCTTCGGAAATGTCATGCTCTATCTATAACACACTAGATACTATCATACATAAATTCTTGATCATGATTTCCACTTCACTTGAGGGAATAACTTACCTGCCCGACGTTTGCTGCTGTGTGACGGTTACTCTTGGTGCCTGAAGTGCTGATGTTGTCACGGGCACTGTCCTGATGGCATTTTGCTGTGTTAGGACCATCTTGGGCCAACCCCGTGTTTCCAGGTCTGCCTCCATCCTTTTCCTCATTTCTGGCACCTTCATTACTCTTTTCCTTTGTGAGCTCCGGTGTGCATTTAAAAATACATACAGCTACATCTTAAGCAAAGTGTGTTTCTGTTGGAGGATCTAGGACATGGCAGCTAGATGTGAAGTCAGTAAAGTAACCCCATGAGTGGTGGAAGCTAAGCATGGAATAGCTTTCCCACAATGAAGTACTTCAGATGTATTTGTAGGAAGCAAACACAGAATGAAGACACAAATGAAACTATTTTTAAAACTGTAATTTCTAGAGCCAAGGAACAAGTTCTTAAAATAAAAAAATAATAAAAATAAAAAATAAATGTACATGAGGCCTTTAGTTCAAGAAGTTTAGACGTGATCAGGTACTGTTGTTTTTACTTAATTAATTTTTTTTTCCAGAATAAAAGTTTTCCAGAGCAGAACGCTTTCCACACCCTATGGCTTTAAAAAGTAGACAGCTAGGTTACCACAACCTATCTTAAGTCTCCTTTGCTTTAAGATTCATACACCATCAAGTTATACTGTGATCCTTCCTTCTAGACTGCCAGCAGCAATGTATTTATATAAACTAACCCAAGGCCCTGATTGTCTCTGTTGCTCTGAATAACTGGTCAGAAATCAGATGCCTAGACACAGCGATCTGATTTCATACAAATGGATTTCATTAGAATACGTCTTTGTACACTGGCTGGCTTATTTGTGGCTTGCCTTGCTAAGGAGATGGTAGTGGGACTTATAATTTCTAAGATGTGCTGTAGTTTCAAAGATCTCTGGATTGCTACCACTTCTATCTTTAAAGACTTCTGCTATTTGCAGCAGAACCTGGATCCCCCACATCCCTCCTCTGCTGTGCAGCATGTGACTGGGTGTTCATTTTCAGCATCCTTGAACTGCAGCAGCCTTTTGGTGGTCTTTCTTCTCTCTATTCTTTTTTTTTTAAAATTAAAAACAAAAGGTCAAGAATTGATGAGTTGCAGTCATTTTTCCACTCCCTATTCCCTTATCTCATCCCCAACCTCCTCTTGCTAAAACTTGTCTTCTCAACAAGTTCTTTTCTTTTACCTGTTCTTTTGATGAGTGGCCCATTGAGTTCAGGAAGAGTTACTTGTCTGAGTGGAGGTGGAGGAGGTTCTTCATGG
>CABHPH010159300.1:0-27843 GCA_902168325.1 Peromyscus nudipes | reverse complement strand
ACTCTTAGATGCCTGTTCTTTTCTAATGAGAGATAGAAAGGGAGTAGATCTGGAGGGGAGGGGAGGTGGGAAGGAACTTGGAGGAGTAGAGAGAGGGGAAACCATAATCAGGCTATATTATGTGAGAAAAGTATTTCCAAGAAAAGGAAAAAAGGAATGAAAATCCTCAGATCTTCTTAGACATGGACCAGGTCTCTAGGAGCCACACCCAGCGATCTGCACTTTAACAAGTTTCTAGGAGACCCGATGGACAGCAGATGTTCTTAACACCACAGCTTGATTAGAAGATTCACCAGGAAGAAACTAAGCTCCAAGGCTCCAGGAGCAAGGAAGGGTCCAGGATTTTAACACAATGCTTCTCAGTGATTTAGAAGCTATCCCCAGGAAGCTTGATTTTCAATGGTTTGTTTAAACCAATATTAAACCTCAGCATGTGATAACAGACAGTATCAGATGCTACAGGGTAAACAAAACAGGCTTATGCTTGCGTTTCTGAGGCTTACAGACCTTAATAGAAATACATCAGGAGGGAAAGGACACTGGATATTCGGACCTCACATTGAGGATTTCACCTTGAAGCTATCACCAGCCTCCGGGTTCAGAAAGGCTCGGTTATGCTAAACAGAAATCTCCCAGGTGTGTGTGTGTGTGTGTGTGTGTGTGTGTGTGTGTTTTCCAAGAACAACAAATGTCTACTAAGATAAACTTTATGAGGAGGAACTTTATAGTGTGCTACCTGGTGAAAGTTCTCGGTGTCAAGCAAGGCAGAACTAGAGGAAAACTACAATGAGGTATCACCTCACACTCCCCATCAAACTCCAAAATACCAAGCGACATCGGTGGTGTAGTGGTGGGCAGAGCTGCCTTCCAAGATAACAAGCGATGGTAATGTAGAGAAAAGGGACTGTTTGTGCCCTATTATCAGAACTGAAAAACGATACAGTTATAATGAAGACTGTATGGAGGCTCCCCCAAAAACAAGAAATAGAAATACTCTATGATCCAGCAACCCGTCTCCAAAAACTCTCCAAAATACTGAAACAGAAACTTGAGATTTGTGCCCCCATGCTCATTACAGAATTATTCACACTATCCAGCATGTGGCAGCCCAGTAGTCCACTGACAGGTGAGTGTACACAGGCTGTCCACACACTCGGAGAGCACTTGTCTTTGACAAAGGCGTCCTATCAAACACTGAATAAACAACTGCTAAGCATCTCACGAGGTACAGAAACCTTGAGAGCACATGCTTAGTGTAGTTTCCCAGGTCTTCCCTGTGCCTGTCTATGGCCGAGTTTATTTCCAAGTGTTACTTTATAATATATAACATTGTAGCTGGGCATGGTGCTGCAAGTCTTTAATCCCAGCATTTGGGAGGTTGAGGCAGATCTCTGGGTTTAAGGCCAGTCTGGTCTACAGAGTGAGTTCCAGGACAGCTAAGGTTACACAGAGAAATCCTGTCTCAAAAAACCAAACACACACACACACACACACACACACACACACCACATCACACCACGAGCAATCAAAGACAATAACTATTTTATTAATGGCTGCATAGTATTCTTTCATATTTTTTCCATATTTTGTTTGACATTCCTTAATTACTAAATATTTAGAATATTTTTCACATTGCAACATTTTGACAGACTGCTCTGTGTACTTTCCCAGTAAATTCCAAGAGGTGGGTGAGCAAGAAAAAAAAGACAGAGCCTATATGGGTAGCACTGTGTTGTTCTTCAGAAACCAAAATCATGGGAGGGAATTTGAACTGAGTTCCAACCCCAGTTTTGTTGCTTTGCACATGATGAACATATCCAAACAGCCCATCACTAATCTCTCTGCATCACAGCAAACGTGCTTTCAGTAGGTTTGAACTTGACATGATGTTTGAGCTATTCCACACCAGCGTCTGCGTTTACTCCTCACTCTCGGCTCAGCGCAGTTTTTAATCTCAGAAGCTCAATGCCTGTACATAACAGACACTGGGGGGTAAATTAACAGAAAACATTCAATTTCTCACCCTGAGTTACTCAGAGCACCTCACTACCCACTGCTGTACCCGAAGCTTGTCAAGTGCCAGTCAGGCAGACTGGAACATGAGACAGGAGGACATTTTCAGTCAAAACATAGTTGGACTCAAGGAACCTTCCAGAACTGCCTCTTAACTAACTTTCAAACAAATGCTAGCAAGCCACAGATGAAATTCTAGCATCTCCACACTGTAATGTCACAATCTCAAATTAGTGTCAGGGACACAGAGGTTAATACAGCCACACGTGGGTTACATGCATAAAAGAAATAATTTTAAAAGTCTGAAGCCATAAAATTAAAGATGCCTTTTTTATTTATTTATTTTTTATTTATTTATTTATTTTTTGGTTTTTCGAGACAGGGTTTCTCTGTGTAGCTTTGTGCCTTTCCTGGAGCTCACTTGGTAGCCCAGGCTGGCCTCGAACTCACAGAGATCCGCCTGTTTCTGCCTCCCGAGTGCTGGGATTAAAGGCGTGCGCCACCAACGCCCGGCCTAAAGATGTCTTTTTTAAAATGAAAAAGAAAAGAACAAGAAATGTAGGAAAAATATTATATATCAACATACATACTTATCTTGGAAGTGGCCTTATAGATACACGAACGCATTCCCAAAGCACAGCCATGAGTATCAGATGCAATGCTGGGTGAACAGAAACCTCCCATGGATCACTGAAGCGGCTCCGAAAACAGGGTACATCCAAATTCTTGTCTCTGTACGTGAGGACACTTGAAGTGGAACACAGTCTCACAAGCTAGTTGGAAGTGTCCCCTGGTTTTGTTCCGAAGAGTAAAGGGGATGGTTCATAATCCCAGTCCACCCTTGGATGGAGGCAGGAGGGAAGGGGACCTTATCTCACTTCCTCTTTATCTTGTCCCTCTGGCCTGCATTCCTGTCCTCACAGCCCCTGAGGAGCCAGTTCTGGGAATTCCACTCCCAATTCTTTGCATGAGCAGGCACGTTAAAACCTTTGTTATCCTACGTGGTTTCTCTCTCTCTCCCCCAGTATCTCAACTAATCACAGCCATCCTCAGAGTTGGGGGCCACATGTGCCACCCTAACTCAGGGAAGGTACAATAGCATCTAGAGCCAGAGCTGGGTGAAGCACCCACTTCCTGAAGACTTGCTACTCAGGCTGTGTCACACAGGCTTGGGGTCTGATGGAGCCTGCATCCTTCAGAACTGATTGGAAACCATGGTTTTAGGCCGACACTCCAGACCTACCTGTGGTTAAGTAAGAGCCCCACATCAAAGCATCAGAAGGTTTTTTTTTTTTTTAATGAACAGATCTTCACCACAATTATCCCTTTCTGTAGAATAGAGTGGGGCCAGCACTGAAACCATCTCACCCATTGATTATTCTTTATTCACATATCTTTGGGGCTTATAAACACGGAGAACAACTGCCAGGAGAGAAAGATAATGCAATGCATTTGATCTTAACCAGGCAAGACTCGCACGGAACTTCTCTCCAACTGCCCCGCAATGAAAACACCAGGAGTACATGTAATTAAATAGCAAAGCATCGCTTTAGCCTTTTTATAAATTCCATATCAAGGCCAGCAGCAAGGAACAACTTCGTACCATTATATTGGGTATTGCAAGCAGTCACACAAAGTGACACCCCTCCCTTTGCTATAAAAGAGAACAGAACTGTCAGAAATTCCTCTTTGAGTTTTGGGTCCTTTGGTCCTGGCTTCTCTTTCTACAGGGAGGGACAGCCAGCGAGGAAACTGCAATCTAGCCTACCCCGTCACCTTGCATCCCCTTCTGTGGGCCACCCTAAAGGAGCTATACAGGTAGGAAGCTATTAAAAAAAATTGGAAAAGTGGGAAAATGAGAAAGAAAAGGACAAGGAGTGTAGGAAAAAATATTACATATTAAAACACATACTTAGCTAGGAGGAGGCCTTATAGATGATATATATACAAATGCATCCCCAAAGCACAGACATGAGTATCAGAGGCAATGCTGAGCGGGCAGAAACTCTCCAGCATCACAGAGGCTCCGAGAACAGTACATCCAAATTCCTGTCCCCTTGGGTGGCTGACATGGTGAATAATGGCTCAACATGCGACCAATACCACCTTAATGCATGTGTTCACACCAAAGGAAACCCTCACTGGGCTTTCAGGAGGAATTCGAGTCTTGAATCTCCAACCAGCTGGTGTCCAAGCTCTGTTCCCTGCCGGGATGAACACTCAGATGCTTTCACTCCTAGCAGCTCATCAGAAAACCTGCTGCAGTGGCGGCTCTGACCAGAAAGCACTGACTTAAATGTGGAAGACGCATTCCGGGGTGCTCCTGGACCAAATCCACTCTCTGTAGGTCAATTCAGTGCCGAAGCTCAATTACTGCGGACCTTAATCATTTCACTAATTTGCTGGCTCCTCATTTAATTTTCTCCTATGCCTTGAGACAGAGTGACCAGAAAACTTGAGGTCTAAGGGGGACTTGGGAGATTGTTAAAATGAGAAATAAATGGAATGTTAAGGGCAACAGACATAGTCTAGACTCAAGTACATTGAGACATATAATTTCTCTACCTTTAAAGAATAGGATGGGAGATGGAGAAGGCTAGCAAATAAAAATACTGGGAAAATATGACATAGACACTGTAGAAATTACCTATAAGGCAGGCATTTCTTTAATGCCCTTCTATGCCACAAGACCCAACCCACTTTGCTAAAGATACAGAAAAAGTACAGTAGCAGCGTTAAGATGGGCTGTCAACTTGTCACACTGCTGCCCCCAGTGTCATGCTTTTAACATCAGTGTTGACAAAATGATTCCCGCATGAGAAGCTCTGCACCCCACTCCGACGAGCCGTGTGCCCTCACTTTAACCAGTCACCAGCATTATCTGCATGGCTTCAGATATCAGTTCCCCCAGCCTCCACTCTCAACCACACATGACAACAGGCATATATTCAGCTTCGTGAGATTCTCAGCCTGAGACAGACAGAGAAATAAGGATCAGAGCAGTGAGCCTCTTGGCATGTGATGGCTCCTGCCATACCAAGCACTGCCTTTCCCCACTGGGCTGTGAGCTCTCTGAGTGCGACGATTATGTCATCTCAGTGTCCTGGCACCTCACACTGACAGGCCAGCTGGGGTTCCACAATATTTCTAATTAATAAAAAAAATTGTACTTTGAGGACGGGACACATTCCATGAGAAAGTGTACTGATGCCTCTCCGTTTCTTTGTCTACATTTTCAGTTTTGAATGAGAAGGCAAATTATAATATATAATATATGATATGAGATATAAGTAATATATAATATATACACATATATGATATGAAATATACATTTAAAGACAAGTTCTAATGTAGAGCAGGCTGGCCTCGAACTCACTATGTAGCTGAGGGTGTCCAGTTTCTCATCCTCCTGCTTCCATTTCCTGCTGGATTATAAGCATACACCACCATGGAGTGCTGGAACGGAACTCAGGGTTCTATGCATGGCAGGCAGGCAAGCAGTCTACCACGGGGCTGCATCCTCAGCCCTGTACACATTTTTAATATATCAGGATGAGCTATGATCAAAGATCAAAGAGATAAAGAAATCCCTGCTATGCAGTTAAGAACACAAAAGGAAAAGGATACCCAGACAAATGCTCCGGCTCCTTCAGTGGGTTGTACAACAGTCTGAGAGCAAAACGTGCTGTGCCCTGGATGGAGCAGAGCCTTTACTCTTCATCTGCTGGGACTGCAACAGCATCTCTGTGAAAATCACCCCCCACCCTACGGGTGGGAGCTGATGCTTCATCTCTGCTATTTGCACCTGTGGGCCCCGAAGAAGAAACAGAGCTGTTCGGTACGTAGTGTTTATCGCTCTGAGAAAACAAGCTAAGCCAGAACACTCAGCTCCAGTGCTCATGATGCTTCTGGACCCTTCCCCTCAGGACCCTTCTGTGGGAGCCCGTTTTCGGGTTCCTCGTGGCTTTACCCAGTGGGTCCGCATAGAGGATGATTAGGGCCACGGGCCTGAGTGCAGGTGTCTGAGATGGTCTGCACTTGGCTGTGCTGGGGGGAAGGGGGAGGTCTTTTGCTCCACCCCTTGGTGTCTCTATAAAAACCCTGGGGCAGAGACAGTCAGGGTCCGTTGGAATAGGTTCCAGGCCCTCTCGAGGCTATCCTGTATTTTCTGTTTATCTCCACCATCTAAATCCTTCTATCTAATATTTCCTGCTGCTCTCACTCAAGAAAACTCTGGGGAGCTGTGGGGTTGGTGGGTAAATGCCCCACACCCTTCCATGAGGCAAACCGAAGTATGTTGTTTGTTTTATTTAGAAAGAACTAAAGGTGTATTTTCAGAATGAAAATGGATGGACAATCACCAAAAGAACTAGTTTTCTATAGTTTTTACTAGTTTGAGACCTGAATGGTTCCGAAGATAGA
The DNA here is from genome assembly GCA_902168325.1 of Peromyscus nudipes. Lineage (NCBI taxonomy): Eukaryota > Metazoa > Chordata > Mammalia > Rodentia > Cricetidae > Peromyscus > Peromyscus nudipes. Next base: position 21,408 of record CABHPH010159300.1, on the reverse strand, counting down.
ACTGTGGCTTGTCTATGTTTCATGGAAAAACAGAGAAAGAAACCAAAAGGGCATAAAGTGGTAGTATTTTTAAACTGAAGTTTCTGTTTATTGTTGATTTCTCATCTTTTTACCTCATAATAGAGCATACCAGTATGCCCGGAAATGCTGTAAAACTGCTATAAAATTGCTCTGCCATGACAAAACATCTTACCCAGAGCTAAGCCTGCCTGTCACAATATGTAGAAGACTAATGTACACAAACAGTCAGATAAACAAGTGTCTTAGTCACTGTGTTATCGCTGTGAAGAGACACCATGACCAAGACAATGCTTATAAAAGGCCTCATTTATTTGGGGGCCTTGCTTACAGTTTCAGCCTATGATCATCATGGCAGGAAGCATGGTGGCTGCTAGGCAGGCATGGGGCTGAGGGTTCTGCATTCTGATCTGAAGGCAGCAGGCAGAGACACAGATACTCAGCCTAGCACAGGCTTCTGAAACCTCAAAACCCACCCCCAATGATGTAATTCCTCCAACAAGGCCACACCTCCCAATCCCTCTCAAACAGTTCCACTAACTGGGGACCAAGCATTCACACATATGAGCCTATGGGGGCCATTCTCACTCAAATCCCCACAACATGATTAAATACTGCCAGTTTAGATAAGGCTCTGTTGACAATGGCAATCTTCCCTCTCCCCCAGCCCCCACCTCAGTCAGATTACATGATGGGGGTGGCTTTGGTGGACATAGTAACTCAAAGGCAAATCCCCAAAGTGAGGGTAAGGTAGCAGTTCCAAAAGTGATGTGAAAAAGAATTGCTGGGGAAACAGTCCCCAGGTCCTTGTCAGTTTTACAGCACAAAAGGATAGTTAAGGTCACTACAGGGGATGACGAACCTCACTTAACAAAGAAGGTCAATCGTATTCAATGGATTGCTTAAGGAAGTTTACAAGTACAAACTTAAATCTCAAAAGCTGTCAAAAGAAAATGATTGAAAATGAAAAGCAGATAGAAAAGATAAGTTAGAGGGGCAAAGACTATGCTGTTTGGAAATCTGAGTCACCCGGATAACATATTCTGGTGGAGAAATATAAACAGCTATGTTTTACAATAATTTATTTTTTTTTTATTTTTTTATTTTTTTTTGGTTTTTCGAGACAGGGTTTCTCTGTAGCTTTGGAGCCTGTCCTGGACTAGCTCTGTAGACCAGGCTGGCCTCGAACTCACAGAGATCCACCTGCCTCTGCCTCCCGAGTGCTGGGATTACAGGCGTGTGCCACCACCGCCCGGCCTAATAATTTATTTTTAAATATTTTCTTTCTGTATATCTGCTTGTGGAGTTTGGTGATACCCATATTTCCAAAAGTCTGTATGATTCTTAATTTTCCTCATTATTTTTATTTTTATTTTTTATTTATGCACATCAGTGTGTATGTGTGTGTGTGTGTGTGTGTGTGTGTGTGAGAGAGAGAGAGAGAGAGAGAGAGAGAGAGAGAGAGAGAGAGAGAGAGAGAGAGAATGTGTGTGTGTGTATATACACATGCATACCTGAGGAGGTCTCTGGTGATGGGAACTGAACTTTGGTCTCCTGTAAGAGCAGGATGCACCCTTAACTGCCTACCCATCTCTCCAGACCCTCAAATCAGGATCTAAAACTTAAAAAAGATCAGGAAAGTGAAAAAAGATGTGATGCAGTAACTTCCTTTGAGCTCTATGAGTCTGCCGCAATTCCTCAGGCTTCCTGTTAGTCCTGAATATAGCCCGGACTACTGACTCACACACAATATCAACCAACAAGCATCTGTTGAAATAGGTCTTTGAGTTTTAAGCTAAATTATGTATAATTTATTACTGCTTTATCTTATTTTGTTATATAAACTAAGCATATATTAATTTTTCCCATTTTATTTATTTTTTAATGTGTATGGGTGCTTTGCTTGCCTGAGTGTCTATGGAGGCCAGAAAACAGCATTGGATCCCCTGGAACTGGAGTTACAGTTGTGAGCTGCCACATGGTGCTGGGAATTGAACTTGAATCCTCTGGAAAAGGAGCCAGTGCTCTTAACCACTGAGCCATCTCTCCAGTCCCTATGTTAATTTTAAGTATTAGGGATTTCATTTCTTTAAAATGTGACTGTCTGTTTGTCTCTCTTAAAGATCTGTTTGTTTTATATTTTAATGTATATGAGTGCATGTATATCTGTGTACCATGTGTGTGCCTCGTTCTCTGCATAGGTCAGAAAAGGGCATCGGATCCCTGGAACTGGAGTTACATATGGTTGTGAGCTGCCACGTGAGTGCTGAGAAATGAACCCTAGTTCTCTGCAAGAGTCCTATTTCCTTTCCAAATTGCTAATTATTATGGACATTTATTAAGCACCAAGTGTCTCCTGCAATGATTGCTATATTTAAAAACAAAAAAACAAACAACAAAAATATGAGATAAACATAAACCCAGGATACTTACTAAGCTTATAGTCTAAAATAAAACACAAGAATTCTGCATGCCTACCACAAATTCTCCTCAACTTAGAATGGGCTGTTTCAGGTACAGTGTTTAGGCTTGGAATGTGAGCTGAGGGTCTTCCTTGTATCTGTTCCCCCCATTACATCGGGCTTGCTAAGAAAAAAGGAGCACTTAGAAATTTGGTGAGAACAACGGATTGCTGCCCTGCAGAGTTCTAAACAGAGATGCCCATGGGCTCAGCAGCCAGGGATGTCTACACCAGGACTGCCTTCTCCTCCACTTGAGCACAACTTCCTCCTTTTCCCCCTGCAATGGCTCCGACCACCCACCATCAAGGAAAAAAAGTGCTGTCCCTCGATAAATGACTTACTGTGCTGGAGACCTAACAAGGGCAACTTCTGGGAAATATTAATTCCTACTTTAAAAGGGAACCTCGCAAACAGCCGGAGGAGACACCTGGCTATGTAAGACACACAAGATGGTCCAGCCCATGCATCTCCAAAGTGATTAAGATCATATCAAATGCTTGCTCTTTTGTTCTCTATTTCTGGTGTAAGAATACAGAAGAACTTTAGCATCAGGATGCTATAGTGCACACTGCCTATTTTAGACAGTTTTGTTTTGTTTTGGTTTGGTTGTTTGGTTTCTGGTTTCTGAGACTATACAGCCACAGCTGACCTTGAACTCACTATGTAGGCCAGACAGGCTCTGAATTTGTGATCTTTGGCGTCGGCCTCTCAAGTGCTAGGATTACAGGACCTAATTCTTGAGTTCTTAAATGTTTCAGAATAAGAGGCAACTCCTTTTTACCCAGTTTAACAGGAAGTGACACTTTGGACAAGAGGAGTGGCGCTCTGTCACAAACCCCACGAACCTGAGTGACCACACTGATTCTAAAACTGGTTTTGATTTAACCATTTCCCTCGGAGACAACATGCTTATCTTCAGGCCTGCAAGGCCAGCGTGCCCTCCACTCCACTTCCCTGTCACACAGGCTGAGTGGTATTACCACAGGCTCTCTCTCCATGGGGGATAGCCAGGGGGTGGTGGACGGAGGTACGTGCTGCACAGTGACAAGCATTCCCACACTAGCGTGTACCTGTTCTCACAGGAAAAGCCAATCAAAGGTAGTTCATACACAGATGCTAAAAACATTCTTTGTGGGCCTGGAAGATGGCTGAGAGGCTAAGAGTGCTTCCCAGAGACCCAAGATGGAGTCCCAGCACCGGGAGAGTGGCTCACAATTGTCTGTAACTCCGTCCCAGGGGATCTGATGTTGGTTTCTGACCTCCTGGGGCACCAGAAATGCATGTGGAACACAGACTTACACACAGATTAAAAACACCCATACACAAATATAAATGTAATAAAAAGTTTTTAAAAATCATTTGTTTTCATTCAAATGGGAGAAGGGTCTTTTAAAGTTCGGACTGATATTTTGGGAGGACAAACAAACAAGACCATACACTTCAAAACAAAACGAGAAAGCAAAACCTAGTCTTTTCCTACAGCAGCAGCATGGGCAGAGCTAATCAGCACAGAAACTTATAATACAGCAAAGGGTAGCTCAGAACACAATGACAAGGGCCAGAAAGATATCTGAAGGAGGTATCGGGAAGGCTTATGGAAGCTATAATACAAACCCTATCAGAAAATGCATACATATGGATATCTGTGGATATATAGTACGTATATCATACAGATCTCATACACACACACACAAATGCACACCAAAAACACCTGAATATGATTTCAAAGAAAGATGGACGAGATAGAGAAATGTCACCCTCCTACCCTACTCCCCAAACACATTCTTGGATTAAAATTTTCATCTTGAAATATATAAACTGTCATTAATCAATACATTATAAATTTTTGATTTTTTCCCCCCTTTTAAACCTAAGATCTTTTCCTGTCATGACCTAAGCAGGCCCTTGAGCATTACCTCCCCTGTGTTATCTGTTTTCCAAATAGGCTTTCTTCTTACAAAAAAGTTACTTTGTTTCTTACAATAACATGTTGACATATTTAACACAAAGGACTACAAAGTAGGAGGGAAAGAGAGAGACAGTCATAAACAGGCAGTAACAAAACACTTCCAGACTTCCAAAGATACTCACCCGCCCATCCCCTCCGCATGAGCTTTGCAGACAGGCCAGGCCGCCAAGGAGGCATAAAAATAAAACTCCCAAAATACCAAAAGGAGGTACGACTCTTTTCCATCCATAGAAGCTCAGATGTGGGGAAGTAAAGGGACAGGCACCTGTTGACTGGGAAGAACCCCGAGGGAGGTCTTGCCTCTAGGAATTCAAATATCTCAAGAATTACCTGCTGCCATGCCTTGTCTAGCTTGTAGTATTTCTCAAGGATGGAGAAATTTATCAGTTAATTCAGAGAAATACCCACTACCCTTCAGTGCTGGTGGCTGAGTACAAACAGGAACCCGGAGTTCTGGATAGGACATCCAAAAATTGAGCCCGTCTACTACAAACATTAGCAAAACCAACAAATGGTTCAGAACCAGACCTGCCAAACGCTTCCCAGCCTTTATTTGCTCAAGTGTAAATCAATTTAGGAAAAGTGCTGCACAGATAATTCCTCTTTCTTAGGTGAGGGAGGAGAAGGAAAAGGGTTCTTTGCACGGAATCTTCAGAACGCTATTCCCTCCCACTGACGTGGTAAAACACACAGTGACTTAACTATGAAGTTTCCTGAAGACCGGTTTACTCTGGGGCCCTTCCTGCTCTCAGGCTACAGAGGCCATGAGTCGGAAGACACACAGGGATGAGAAGCAAAACCTAAGGTCTGGTGCATCAGAGCACACTGGTTATATTCGCTGAGAAATCCAAGCCAGCAGCTATCAGAGTCCAACCCTCCAGTCTATGAGCATCAAATTCCCAAGGGGGAAAAAGGCAGGCTCAGAGAGAAGGCAGATTAATGGTTCCTAGATCTGGTGTGTGGTGCCAAAGCTGGAAGGGAATGCCTCATGACTGCCGATCACCTTTCTTTTTGGAATGATAGAAACATTCAAACGTGGCTTGTGGTGATGACCGTACGATTATGTATCATGGATTTGCACATGTTAATAAATGTGTAGGCTGCCTGTGTGGTGAATTATACTTCAATTAAACTTCCATAATATTATCCAAATTAAAATTCAGGGCATGGGAGATGGCTTAGTGGAAGAAAGCACTTGTCAAGCAAGTGTGAAGACATGAGTTCAAATCCCCAGAACCCACCCTAAGCCAGGTTCGCTCACCCTTGTATAAACCCAGTGTCTTATCATTCCTACAGTGAGATGGGAGAACCTTAACAGCAGCTAGCCTGGGATATATATATCAGCAAACAATAAAGACAATAACAAGGGTGAGGGGTGAGGGGAGGCAAGGCCCAACCCCTGAGGATCTCCTCTGCCCGCCACACAAGTGCTGTGGGGGCACATGCACCCATATTCACATAAGGTGATTAAAAAACAAAAACAAAAAAAACACAAAACACTAAAATATCTAAATTTCCTTGATCTATAAGATCAGAGAGCTGGTAGGGAAAGGTAAGAGTCGATGGATGTTAGGAGATGTCTCTGATGCAAGGTCCTTAACTACAGGGTCAGGTGCCTCGAAATTCTTTGGGACCCCTTTGCTTGGTAGAGCATCCAGACTTCTGTAGGCTGCTCTGCCTGTGCAGCGTCCACAGTGGCAGAAAGGGTCTCCTGAACCACGGCACAGAGGCTACAAACAACCCTAAGAGACAGCCAGATGCTCCCCCTTCCTTCTAATGGCACACCTGATGAGGATTACCACACAGGAAACAATTACACAAAAGACTTTCATTTGTTTATCTGATAAAGACGGAGCATACACACACACACATGCTCAGACAGCTTTTAAATATGTTGTGTGCGGCTGTGTGTATCTCCTTGCATTAATTAGCACTTCCATAGGGATTCTGGTTTTCCTCAGCTGAATTCTTTACCATCGCTAGGCTAATTTTTCAGGCTGCAAGTATCACTTACTGATGGTGAAGGGAAACCGGTTTGGGCTCTTGGCAACATCTGCTAAAAACTGACATCAAAATTTGGCACTCCTTTGTACAAATTCATTAACACTCAGACAGACATGTAAAAATGCTGATGTGGGTCCACAAACGGAGTTTCCTTTCAGATGGACAGTCAGGCCGAGAATGGGAATGAGCGCCTTCAACTTCCCAAAGCACACAGCTGGGGAGGAAGGCTTTCGAGTGCCTCACTCAGAGGTGGGTTTTATTCTAAAAGGGAACCGCATGCATTGAGGTTGGGAGGCTGCTGGGCTCTGAACACCTCTGTCCACCCCCATCCCAAACTCAAATGATGAAACTTAACTCCCGAGACAATGGTTCTAAGAGCGGGGCTTGGGCTGGGGAGACAGCTCAGTGGGTAAGAGCACTCGCTTGCACAAGCGTGAGAACATGAGTTCGGATCCCCAGCATCTACATAAAAAGTCAGGCATGGCCTAGTGTTCCTGTCACCCTATCGGGAAGGGGCAGAGACAGGCAAATCAGTGAGGCTTGCTAGCCAGCCAGCCTAGCTGAAAACCCATAAGCTCCAGGGTTTTATCCAGAGACCCTGCCCCAAGAGAATAAAGCTCCAGGCAGGGTGTGGTGGTACTCAGGAGGCAAATCAGGCGGATCTCTGTGAGTTCCAAGCCAGCCAGGGGTCCGTTACACAGAGAAACCCTGTCTCGAAAAACCAAACAAATGAAAAAGAAGAGGAAGAGAGAGAGAGAATGTAAAGCTTCTCTTTACACACACACACACACACCCCCACACACCTTGCTCTCGTGTTTCTGGGAGGAGGTCAGTCAGAGATGTGCGCTTTCAACAGGATCAGTGCCCTTAAAAAAAAAAAGGCTTGAGGGACAGGTGGGCCTGTTTGTTCGGGGAGCATGTGAAGACCTGGACAGCACTGCCCACCCCATGAGGAACAGGCCCTCACCACCTACTGAACTTCTGGCACCTTGATCTAAGACACCCATGCCTCCGGAACTTGAGCTTAGGCACTTTAAATGATCCCACCCCCAGCATTCTGTCACAGCAGCCCTGGCTAACACAGATACCTCACATGGAGCCTGAGGCACATGGCTGCTGCCCTGTTCAGGAAATCATCCAACACCAAATCTGCAAGTGGAAGAAAGCGGGTTCCTGACACCCGTCACTGCCAGTGATAGGAAAGAGAAGAATTTCAAGGGATATTGAAGCGAAACAGGGCCGAGTACAATTCCAAAGTAAAACAGCAGCTTTGAAGAAACGCTGAACGAATCAAAATGGTTAGCATCCAGTTTGTGGGGGAAAGTATGTTTTGGGGGTGTTTTAATGGGACCACTACAGGAAGGAGAGACTTATGTGATATCTGCCTCTTTCCCCGCGTATGACGTAAAATCATTCTAAATCACTAACTTTTTAGGAGGTGAATGCCTTAAAACGCACGAAGATAGTTAAGTATGCTGAAATCAATCTGTTTGCTCAAGCTGCAGGTAAAAGGTGCGGACTACTCCCAAGGGGTGAGCACTGCCCAATAAATATCCTCTTTGGGAGAATCAAAAGAGGCACTTTTAATACTCACATTGATTTGAGGATCAGAGGAAATGACAGAAGAGAATTAGGAAGAACTAAGTCCTTCTTCCACACAAGTCAAATTTAACAAGATTATGAAAGAAAACATCAAGTCACTTCAAAGGGCAGGTAGCCTGGCATTGGCCCAGAACCTAACTAACATCATCCTCGCCAAGTAAGTACCCAGCCTCTGACAGACAGGACACCCTGGGACACCTCATACAGCTGGTGCCAGAATGCAATTTTAGCCTCAGTGCCCAGGAGGAAACAGACTCATCAGAAGCTTTCTTCTTCCTATGCTTCCCTTCAACAAAACCGCATCATCCCCGACCCAGCGGAGGGGCACTCATCCCAGACACCTTCTTCAAGGGCAAGAGGGTAACCAAGAAAGCAAAGGCTCAGGCCAGAATCAGAAGGGAAAGAAAGTGGAAGGGGCTGGTTCGGGTGAGCCTTCAGCCGGGTAGGCTGTGTGGACACCCAGGCTGGGGCAGAAAGGCAGTGGAGCAGTGGGGCCTGTTTGCAAAGCCTCTGGCCCAGGGTGTGGGTCTGTCTGCAGTTTCATACTGCCATGCAGGACAGGCCACAGAATTCGGGATGGAGGTTTTTGTTGTTGTTGTTGTTGCTTGTTTTACTAACCCGGCAACAAAATCCTTGGAACTGGAAGGTCCTATGAAGTGATGTACCCTGAATGTATGGAGATGGTTAAGAAACTGATGCAAAACCTGTTATTAAGGAGGAGGCTGAGAAAGAACCACACAGTACATTTCTTAGGTGAGCAAGTCAACCTGTCTCTGTGACTGCTCTGCTCACACTTTAATGATTATCTTTGCCAAAACCTGCCTTTAGATTTCAGTGTCTCCAATAGTGACTGACAGTATGTCAGCTAGGATACTGAATGGGGTGCGCCTGAGTAAGATCCAAATATTTCTGCAGCCACTCTGTCGCCAAGGAGATCCAGTCTGAGGACCCAGGAGCCTGAGGATGCATGGTCATACCAGCCCAAGTGTCTGACATCACTGAGCCAACTGGACCCATCAACCCCAAGATCTGCTTTCGAAAAAATACTTTCTTAATGCTTAAGATGACTTCCTGTATGTCTCAATTCAAGAACTCCTTTTCAAATCTATACCTAATAGTAGGTATCCCACATGAGTCCCTGCCATTAGGGGTAAGTATCTGAAAAGGACCTAGAGAGAATATTCCAAATATATATTAACCTGTGCTCAAGAACACAGGTGCATGTCAGTGTGTGCGTGCGTGCGTGTGTGTGTGTGTGTGTGTGTGTGTGTGTGTGTGTGTGTGTGTGTGTATGTGTGTGTGTGTGTTTTGAAACTAGGGCCTCTTGCAAGCTAAGGGGGCAACTTAACCTTTACTTTGAGCTACATACCATCCTGTCCACAATGTCTGAGATAGGATCTCTCCAAGTTGCCAAGGTTGGCCTTAAACCCTAGCTAACCCTGACTCTCCCTGTAGTCCAAGTAACTTGAACTTCTGCCTCAGCTACCCAGCTGAGATTACAGTCCTGTACCAACAGGCTTGGCTAACCCCAAACACTTAACCCAAAGTAATGTACACTCATTCCTGGGCTGTCTCCTGACACAGCTTCTCAAGTGTGGTCCCCAGATAAAGCTGTACTTTCGTGACCTGAGAACTTACCAGCACCAATTCCCAGGCCTCACCCCAGACTTGGTGACTCAGAAATCCTTGGGTGTAGGGACCAGCCAACTGTTTGAATAAGTACATCGGTGGTTTTGATGCAGGCTGAAATTTAAGAACCCCTGCTGCTTAAGACACCAGGTGCCACTCATCATTAGTCACAACCAAAGAAATGTTGAACCATGCAAAATGGGCTATATAAGTGCCACCCACCCTGCCCTCCAGTCCCTAAGGCAAGTATTGTCCCAGATGAAAGGCCAAGAGTGAATGAACAGCCGCCAGTGTCGGCACCAAAGCTTTCCCATCGTTACCGTGCGGGCGTGCATATCGAGGCTGTCAGGGAGTGTCTGAAGGAAGAAGAAAACCTGGAAATAGTGAACCTGAGAAAAGATAGAGATGCTTTTCCTGATACGCTGATATTAGGGAACTGGTGGTAAAGTGAAACAAAGAAGAAATTGTCCAAAGTGTGTGTGGGGTGGGGTGGGGGGGCGAGACTAGTATATAACTCGACCAAATAAAGCAGGAAGCAACCAAAATATTCCTGGGATGGTGCGAGACAGGAATAGAGGTGAATGTGAGCAAAGTACAATGATATGTGCGTCCTGACTTTAAAAATTAAAGGAGAAGGTAAACAATCCAAATACACGCCCACAAGGCACAGAAGCCTGAAGACAAGACCAGCCAAGGGCAGCAAGCGCTGAGCATGGTTGTGAGCAGGAGATAGCTCAGTGGTTAGGGAGTGCATGCATACTGCTCTCTCAGAGGACCCGGGCTTGGATTCGGGAACCCATCGTTGGGGGTTCAGCTATAGGAGATCTGACACCTCTGGCCTCAACAAACATCTCTCTCTCTCTCTCTCTCTCTCTTTCTCACTCACTCACACACACACACACACACACACACACACACACACTCTCACTCTTTCACTCAAGCAGAGCACTAGCAATATGTCCTCAGTGATGGGAAACTGAGACTCTCTGACTGCTCAAATATTGTCATGGATTCTGCGGGAAGAAGAGAAATGAGATGTTGACCATGCAGACAAGGAAAGAAGGTGGATATTTAGCCATCAACGGTTACACAATTAGAGATGCTTACCTGAAACGGTCTGAGCACAAAGCTTGGAAATTTTGAATCCTGCTAGTTCTATGGAAGACAGGCTTGTATATGGAGCCCTCGGCAGCATTCTCAGAACACACACCTATTCCTGAGGAACAGACTGGGTCCTTCCCCAGACCACCTGACAGCTAGTTTTAAATGATGTGTGAGTCAGCGTATTTTCTATATTGTTAGTATCTGGTGTGTACTAATTCTGAGGTGTATCCACCTGTCAGAAATAATCAGCTAAACAATGATATCAAGGGGCCTAAATACCTTGTCCCCACCCCCTAAAAAAAAGTTAAGGGCTGGGGTCAGTAGTTAAAGGGCTTGCCACCCAAGCATAAGGGCTATTTTAGATCCCAGAACCCACATAAAATGCTGGGTGGGCATGGTGACCTGCCTGTAATTCCTGTCTCAGAAGACAGAGATGGGATTCCCCACAGCAAGCTGGGCAGTGGGACTAGCCATATGCATGAGCTCTGGGTTTGATTAAGAGAGTGAATAAGGTGGAGAAGTAATGGAGAATAATTTCCAGCAGCAACCTTGGGCCTCTGCGACCATGTACACACATGCGTGCTTATATATATGCAAACACACATATGCACATACCACGTGCATATACATGGAAATGGAAAAAGGGGAAAAAACGAAGAAGTAATAATTGTGAGGGCTGCATTTACTTTTCTTCGTTCACTAATAAGGGACTCTTAATGGAAAGGGCCCACATGCATCTGATTTTAAGGACTAGTCTAGTCTCAAAGGGGCCATGACTAGGATGTATGAACATTTCCGTCTCAGGGTTACATTAGTCTTAACATTTCAGAAGAGGCCTGCACAAATACAGTCAAGGTTTGTGGCCCTCTGAAAAGTACACAAGAGAACAGAAAGACTTACAAGTAAGTCCCGAAGGACTTTAAAGTGTGACTGGAGAGGCTGGAGAGATGGTTCCGTGGTTAAGAGCACTGGCTGCTCTTCCAGAGGACCCAGGTTCAGTCCCCAGCACCTACACAGTGGCTCACAACTGTCTAACTCCAGGTCCACGGGATTTAATGAACTCTCTGGCCTCTGTGGGCACTACGCACACATATGATGTACAGACATACATGAAGGCAAAACACCCATGCATGCAAAATTAAAAAAAAAATGAAATAAAATAAAATGGCAAGGGGTGAGTAGAGTGGAATGCCCCCCCTCCGCCCCCCACAAGCCTTTGTTTTCTACCTTTGTTCCACTGAGGATGGGAACCATCTAACTCATTCTCCTTGCCAGTGATCGGTATAGGAAAGGACACGTGACTCAGTTCTGGTCAATGAGACACTCCCTGGGGTGTTTCTGTGGGACCTTTTCCATAGTTCTGAAGGGGACGCACAGTGCTAGGTCAGCATGACTAGTCCTTCCGCAGCCACTTTGTGTCTGTGCAATCTGAGGGTGTTCTGGCATGAGGTGGGTGGCAGAGTGTAGTGGCTCTGACAGTCTGGGAGGCGGATGGCCGTGCTGTGCCAATACGTCAGTGAACTTCAAAGCTGCTCTTCTTGAATCTAAGTTATAAAACAGACCATCTGAGTCAAGATTTTTCTTGGGATTTTATTCGCACCTCGTACACATTCCAAGAACAAGACTAAACTAAATCAGAAGGAATTCTGGAGAGCCTGTACGGCCAGGCTCCAGAATGCAGATTGTTTGCTATAGGGAAAGACTTCATTATGAGGGATTCCTATGGTAAAGAGTGGCATTGTTGGAGAAACTTGAATGAGATGAAGAAGGACTATTACCATGAAATGTTTTATCTCACAACCCCCTTATAGGGTTCTAGAAGTATGCCTCTAGAGAGGGAGACCCAGCATGGAATATCCTAAGATGAGGGAGAGGGTTACCCTGCCTCTGCCTTTGGCTCTGTTGAGGTACCCAGGCACTCTCCTGGTGAGGCTCGGTTACGGACCCTTGAAGTAGCTCATTCCCATTCACAAAGAGGCAGCCAAAAGGCAGCTATGGGATTAATTTCCAAAGCCCATCCCAGAGGAAGGCTGTGCCCTGTGCCTTGAGGCTGCTAAACCCACACAAGGAAGCAGCGCTGAAGAAAACCATAAGCTGCTGCTGTATTCTGCAAAGAGCATCCGTCTGCACCAGTTACAGTAAATGAAATAAGTAATTATCTTCTCCATGCTCCCAGTAATTACCTTCTCTAGCCAGTTTTCAAAATAGTTTCTATTTAACTTCCCTTTTAAAAAGAACAATACCATTACTAAACCATCCACTCCTTTAACCTCATCTCTTAGAGCCCCAAGGTAAAGGCTAATTATCAAGACAAATAATTGCATGCCCAGTGCATCATCCCAAAGATCAAAATCTCAGAGCATGGAGTTTCAGTAATATTTTTTGAGTAAGGAAACCTGGAAAAGCTGATGGCTACTGACACTAAGACACAAATCCTGCTAGGCATTCACTGCTACGGTCTACAGCTGGACCAATACCTCCTTATACACTAGGGGTCAAAGTTCACCTCGTTTTTACTAAGTTTTTATTAAGTGGTTATACAGGCTCGACATGGTGTGCATTCTAGGGAGAAGGGGTTAATAGCACAGGCTTGATACTCAAGGAAAGAAAGAGAGTGCCGGAAGTCACTGCGACACATCTGTATTGTACTTCTCCCATTAGTGAGGCCGGGGCTACAGAGATGCAGAAATACAGAGGATAATCCAAATAAGGATATAGACGGGGATGAGAGGACACCCGGCCTTCAGGGAGTCTTAGAGATGAGTAAGTTGGCCCTGGAGGGGAGGAAGTGGGCTCTTCCAAGAGCATGGGGCAGAGCCCACAGGATGGGGCGTGTATGAAGGCGTTGTGGGAAATCAGATATCCAAGCGTGGATGACTAAGGCTATGTGTGCCAAGCTAAGGAATTTGCCTTGTATTTTGAAAGCAGTGGGGGGTCACTGAAAGACACCTGGGCTCAGAGTTGGGTGAACAGGACTGGGTTAGTCTTCTAGAACTACTGTTCTGGACTGAAAGAAAGGGAATGCTTAACCAGAGGGAGAGGAAGCAAGGATGCCCTCAGTTGTGCCGACAGAGGAGTGGGGAGTGGGTAACAGTGTGGATAACTGAGCCCCAGTGTCTAGATGCTGGTCTTCAAGACAGGAAAGCAGTCTTAAATTATGGGGTTAGCATCCCAGGGAGAGCATAAAACTCCCTGTCCCATTGTGTACCCAGAACAGAAGCCTCCCAAATGCTGAAGTGCTGGGCTGTGGGTTCCAGAACTTGTATAGATAATTCCATTTGCTGGGCATACACTGCACTGTGTATTTAATCCACTCTCAACTTGCAAATTCATGGTCTTTATCTCAAGGGCAAAGGAATAGGCAAAATCTGTGGATGGATTTGATGCAAAGCATAGCACCAATGAGCAGACCTAACAGTCATGCAAGTTCCTCCAACGGCTTCTACAGAGTGACACGTCCCCCACCAGCCAGCGACGGCCTTACTGTGCCCTTTGTTAATCTTCAAGCCAAGTTTGACTAACCTTTCTACAGCCCCTCTCACCTTGGACCTGACTGAGTCCATGCTTTTGTCTTTTATTCCTATTATTCTCTTTGCTCTTAAAAGGAGCAGCCAGATTCCGTTATGGATGCGCTAATACACGCTAAGAGCCCGGTCAAGCGAAGGACATACAGAAGCCCTCGGAAACCCACAGGTCACTGCTGTGGGTATGTGAAAGCCTTTCTCCACCCTCAGCCATTCACTGGGAAACCCACTAGTCTCTCCAACTTTTTTCCAGGTATTTGCTCCCCACAGGCACGGGGCTGTCCCTGACATGTTTGTACTACAGACGTGTAGTGCAGCGTAGAGCGTGGTCTCCAGGGGTTAGAGGGAACTGGGTGTCATTTGTTATTTATATTTGCTTCTGAGACCGAGATCTTTCTCTCGGGACATGTGTTTGGATATTTATAATCTGTTTGGACAGGAGGCGCAATAGTTAAGTTACTGAATCAGAAAATGTCATAGCTTCCTGCAACTCGGCTGAGCAGATGGCAAATGACTATTTTTACAGCTTGTTTCTCCATTACATGTAGAAATATTTATTAACATTGTATTTCTGGTGCATGTGTGCAACCAGCAGGAAGACAAGGCAGGCAGCTGTCGCGGAGTGGGGGAAGGGCACAGGAGGGGGAGCAAGCTGGTGCTCCTCTTAGTAGGCAAGCAAGCCAAGCCTTGGCTTATGGGAGGGGAGCCCTGGATATTTGCTCAGCCCTGGGACGAAAAGAAAGTGTCGCGTCAGGAAAGCTCACATGCAGCACTTAGGAGCAGACATCCTTATGTGACTCCATCAAATCTGAGATGTGACCGATCATAAAACACACATTATTTTATGTGTCACTGAGAAAGGAAAAACATTCAAGATGGGGAGTTGAGCAAGGCAACCCTCCACTGGGCCACCAAGGGCTACCAAGAAATCAACTCTCCACAGAAACAAGGATGACGCGGAGATATATCTCAATGTGGGTACTGGAAACTGGGCGAGCCAAAGGGGACTCCTCCTAGGTCCTGTCCCATGGGAGGCCAAATGGCTCTAAGGCAGGGATCTATAAACTCTCACTCCGGTTTCTCAGCCCTCCAGGTAACCAGCAGAGGTGAAGGATGTACAGACAGACCTGTAACAAGTGGACAAATGTGCATCTAGGAGCAGAAATACAAAAAGGCAGCCATGTCTACTGCAAGGCCCATCTTGAGAGTTATTCAGGGTCTACAGCTAAGAACAAAATCAGGAAGAGGCCAACACAGAAAGCAAGGTCCAAAAGCGGAAGGGGACCCAGCAGGTGGCCCGCTGAAGGGCCTGGAGCCAAAGAACACTCCTCAGCAAAAGCAGGCCAGACCTGTCAGCTTCGGCCCTCTCCTCTCAGACAAGGGCTCTCTCCTTTAGCTCTCTCTAGTAATACAGGGGGTGAGGGTAGGGGGTTCTCTAGGATCAGGGAGGTAATGAAACAAGCAACTGTTTTAAAATAATCTGTCTACCGTGTCTGGAAAACTGTGCTTGCTATAATTGATGTAAGAGGTCTGAATGCTCCTTAAAGAGTGTGTGGTTTTCTTTATTTTTATTTAGCATAGGGCTGTAATTAACAAGTAAATAAATTCTTACTAAATAACCAAACACATACTGCTAAACATTGGCCTCAACCCAATTTGGACCCAAATTCCTCAGGAAGCTTAGTTATTACTTATTGCTAAAAAATAGGAAGAGGTGGGCTGGAGAGCTGGCTCAGAGGTTAAGAGCACTGGCTGTTCTTCCAGAGGTCCTAAGTTCAATTCCCAGCAACCACATGGCGGCTCACAACCATCAATATGGCGGCTCACAACCATCAATAATGAGATCTGGTGCCCTCTTCTGGCATACAGGCATATTGTATACATAATAAATAAATCTTTAAAAAAAAATAAGAAGAGGAGAAAAAATAAACCCCAAATCCATCATCCGGGACAGGATGTATCTGGGCTTACATAAGTACTCAGTTCCCACACATCTCCTCCTGGCCACCCCAACACCACTAAAGTAGAAGTGATACCATTTTTTCCCCTAACAGCTAGACTCCAGCAGGTGATCCGCAGTGGGACCAGACAGGATGGAAGAGACCACCTCCAAACCAGGACCATTCCACACTAGGAAAAGACCCTTGGCGGCAGCATCTGTGATCTCAGAGACCAGACCATCATCTGGGTCTCCCAGAATGTTGAGATACCTGCCAGGCAAGTTTATTAACAAGGAGAAAGAGAAGGTCCTGCCCATGGCATACCCTAGAGTAGAAGGGGAGAAAGAAGTTGGGGGCATGGATCTAAGGTGAAGGAACCCACATCAAAGCCAGCTGGCCAGTCCTGAGTACACCGAAGGGAGGCTTGTTTAGGGAGATGAGCCAAGAGGGAGACAGCCCATGAAGGTGCTGCCTGCCTCTGGGCAGACTTGACCATGACGTTAAGAGCAGACGGGAGTAACTAAGGAATGGTCTTCTTTGATGTATAGGTGTGAAAGAACAGTGCTCCATGATGCTCCCCCTCTGCTTTCCATCACCCTATGGGGCTGGGAATAAAGGATGCTAGGGAACTAAGAACTTGAACATAAAAGAACAATTAAAGACAAAAAGAGACGAAGGAGAAGTTGGAAAGTGAAGAAGTTGAGAAATCTCGGTATCTACTCAGAATGTAAGAAATGTAAAGGACCGGGGTGTCGGGAGGGCATGGCGGAGCATGCCTGGGACGCTAGCATTCAGAAAGCTGAGGCAGAAAGATGAGGAGGTCTGGGAAAGAGGGAGAGATGGGAGGGTGGAGAAAAGGGGGGAGGAAGGGAGGGGCAGAGGGAGGGAGAGAGAGAGAGAGAGAGGGAGAGAGAGAGAGAGAGAGAGAGAGAGAGAGAGGGAGTTGAGATCAGGCAATGCCTGATTTACTCTATATTATATAAAGATTTACTTTCCTTGTGTGTGTGTGTGTGTGTGTGTGTGTGTGTGTGTGTGTGTCCACTGGTGTTTGTCTGTCTATACATTAAGAGTGTTCAGCAGGCACGGCAATGTCAGATCCCTTGGAGCTGAAGTTAAGGGCAGTTGTGAGCAATTCCATGTGGGTGCTGGACCTGAACTCTCACCTTCTCCAAGAAGAGCAAGCACTCTTAACCGCGGAGTCAACCCAGCCCCGCCACATTGTATAACCCCATAGACTGGGTTTCGGAAGACGCATTTGGCTCCATTTTTAATGCAAATGCAGGTAAACTGTGTACCTTGGTGGACACATAAACAGCACCATTTGTCTGGCACTGTCCACAAGGCCCAGACTAACTGTGAATTACTCCCAAGAGTAAACAGGGAAAAAAAATGCTCTCTACATTTATCCAAGAAAAGTGGGATTGTATCAGGAAATCCAGACCTGAGAACCGAACACACCAGATCCAGGACAGAGCACAACTTTCTCACCTGGATGGCCACCCAGGTGTGTGCCAAGTGACCAACAGGCAGAGAATCTCGACGTCCTGAAGCTCTGCCTCTGCGTCAGCTCGGTCCCCGCTGTTGATGAGGTCTGCTTGAAGTGTAGTCCACTCATCTGTCTGTCTGTTTGTCTGTCTGGACCTGCAGCCCGTCCATTCATCTGACCCAGCGCCGCCCTTCACCTCTAGTCTCCACAGCCCCACACCACATTTCTTCAGCTCCACTCGGACTGAGTGGCCTGAGGACAGCAGCATTATCTGCAGACCACCACCAGAGGCTGACCCGCCCTCACACTCTTCTTGCAGTATACCCTAAGGCAGTGGTTCTCAACCTTCCTTTCATACAGTTCCTCATGTTGTGGGGACCCCCAACCATAAAAGTATTTTCGTTGCTACGTCCTAAGTGTAATTTTGCTACTGTTATGAATTATAATGTAAAGACCTGATATGCAGGATATCTGATACATGATTACTGTTGGTTTTAAAAATAAGCGGTGCTGGTTATCGTGCGAGAAAGGTCAGAGGCACGACAAAACCCAGTATCAAAGCTTTATTAGGAGGAAGGAGGGGGACAGAAGAGAGCGTGGCCAGGCCTGGGGCAGAGACATGTGCAGAGGAGAGGGTGGGGAGGGGAGGAGAGAGCAGAAGAGAGAGGAAAGGAGTCTGTGTCTGGCTTTTTAAGGATTCCCCTGCACATGCGCAGGTGGGCTTATGGAGCTATGCCACACACGTGCTGATTGCCTGACCATGCTGAACGCATTTGCGCAATCATGCAGCGCACTGATGACATAAGACCCCTTACTTAGCTACTGAACTGTGCATGTGCAGTCATAGAGCTGGAGTGGCAGAATCCTAACAATTACTGTGAAAGGATCACTCCACCACAAAGGGGCTGAGACCCACAGGTTGAGAACCACTGCTCTAATGGCTCATTTTAGCCTTCAAAAAAAAAAAAGATTTATTTTTATTTTATATGGATGAGTGTTTGCCTGCATGTTATGTATTGCACCACGTGTGTGCAGTGCCCGTGGCAGCCAGCAGAGGGTGTCAATCCCCTGGAACAGGAGTTACAGAGGGCTGTGGAGTCACTATGTGAGGGCTGGGATTCAAACCCAGTTCTCTGGGTTACATCAAGCCAGTGTTCTTAACCCCTGAGGCATCTCTCTGGCCACTTTAAAGCTCAGGTCCCTGTTTGTCATAAGAGGTGTGAGGCTGCTTTCTGTTCACTTTATTCTAAACCCCTGCCTGAGTGATTATTTCTGTGGAGGCAGCTTCAGTAAGCGAACGCAGCAAGGCAGTACCTTAAAGAAAACACCAATTTGAAGAGGGCTTTTTCTTTGGAAGTGACCTTGAGTCTGGGGATTTTCCAGACATCCCCTTGCACAGAAGGAACACAGAAATGTAAAACTTTCAACAATGGGTAACTATCAGAAGACCCAACCCATAAATTTCCAGTTGATTCAAAGGAAAAGCAGAAAACAAAAGCTCTGAGCCCAGGCTGGTTCAGCCCCACTCATGTTTCTGGGAAACCAGGAAACAAGGTTCGCTTCACCTCGAAAAGGCTGACAGCCAGAGTTTTTGTTGGACTTGAGTTCTTAAAGATGTCAATGTTTCCTATTCCCAGATTTTGGCTTGCTGCTCAATTAGCAGTCCTTAACAGGGACCGGCTTGATAAGGACTTAGGAAACGTATGGAAAATTAAGTTTCAACAAATCCTTCCGGCAGTCTTTTCTTCTATGCAGAAGTGTGGGTGTGAGAGCTGATCTGCAGGAATAGACTGTCAGGGGGCCCATGAGGGCTGGGGTGGGGTAGGGGCGTCAGATTCCTCTGAGAGACTGGACAGTATTTATCTTTCTGAGTCTGGCTTGTGTCATAGGACTGCAACACCCTCCAATCCAACCATATTGTCCCAAATGGCAGGATTTCCTTCATCTTTATGGCTGCATAATATTCCTATGTGTTTGTGTTATCTGATGAATACCTTAGTTGATTCCATATCTTAGCTATTATGAATATTTATCCACTGATCACAGAGATACAAATACATCTTCAATCTTCCGATCTACAGGTAAAATGAAAAATTGCTTCAGCCTATGGTGGTTTTAAATTTGGGGGAACATTCATACTGTTGTCATAGTGACTACATTAACTTTCATAGGCCCTAACAGTATGAAATAGTTCTTTTTTTCCTGCATCTTCTCTAACACTTTTTATTTTTTTTTAAGTCATCAGAATGAGTGAAATTTTAAGGTGGTTTTGATTTGCATTTCAACATGCATGTTGAAAATGTTTTTATACACTCTTTCTGTCTCCTGTACCATCCCCAAGAAAATGCCTTCTTTCTAGGAATGTTAAGTCTTTCATCCATGTATGTGGTGCAGGATCGGTGCACTGGACAGTTTCATGTAAACTTGACACAAGCTAGTCATCTGCGAGGAGGGAGTCATTCAATTAAAAACCGCCTCCATAAGATCAGGCTGTAGGCAAGCTCGTTGGGCATTTTCTTAATTAGTGATTGATGGAAGAGGGCCCAGTCCATTGTGGATGGTGCTGTCCCTGGGCCAGTGGTCCTAGGTTTTGTAAGAAAGCAGTCTGGTTGGGAGGTGGTGGTGCATGCCTTCAATCCCAGCACTCAGGAGGCAGAAACAGTCGGATCTCAGTGAGTTCGAGGCCAACCTGGTCTACAGAGTGAGTTCCAGGACAGTCAGAGCTGTTACACATAGACACCCTGTCTCAAGGGAGAAAAAAAAAAGGAAGGAAGGAAGGAAGGAAGGAAGGAAGGAAGGAAGGAAGGAAGGAAGGAAAGGAAGGAAGGAAGGAAGGAAGGAAGGAAGGAAGGAAGGAAAGAAAGAAAGAAAGAAAGAACGAAAGAAAGAACGAAAGAAAGAACGAACGAAAGAAAGAAAGAAAGAAAGAAAGAAAGAAAGAAAGAAAGAAAGAAAAACAGGCTGAGCAAGTCATGAAGTCATGAGGAACAAATCAGTACGCAGCACTCCTTCATGGCCTCTGCATCAGCTCCTGCCTCCAGGTTCCTGCCCTGACTACCTTCAATGGTGACTACAGTGTGGAAGTGTATGCCAAATAAACCCCTTCCTCCCCAGAGTGCTTTTTGGTCTCAGTATTTCATCTCAGTAACAGAAGCCCTAACTACAACAATAGGTCTGTTTTCCCAGCACCTCTGACTGAACGGCTCTCCGGTCACCATTTTGAGTCCTTGGCATCCTTGCTAGGAGGTTTTCTGTGGCTTTCCAGGACCACACAAGAGTCACTTGATATTTGAGGATTTTTTTTTTTTATACATTTATCATTTGTTCCCATCAACGTTCAGCCTCTTTCAGGGTAGTTCCGGGCCACATCTGTCACCCAACCCAGAACAGGATCCCATCACAGAGCCTGAGGAGAGCAGGAACCATGAGACACATGCCACTAGCTTCGTAGTACTCCAAGGGAAGTTGTCTTGGAGACAAAACAACTGTAGTCATTGGTTCTAGATAAATTTAATGAGGATTCAGGTATTCCTTGGCTGACCCAAACAGGTTCTATTCCTTTTCTTCTCTCCATCACCTATAAACTCCAAGGACACAAAGGAGCAATAAAAGCCATAAAAGGCCATACCACAGAGAAGACCCTCATCATGCAGGCTTAAAAGAAGGTTGG
>CABHPH010159299.1:13965-42016 GCA_902168325.1 Peromyscus nudipes | reverse complement strand
CCTTGGGGTTTATAGGGACTGGGATCTGGGAAAGAGGATGCTATCTGTGAGAGCTATCCTCAGGGATGCCGGAAAAGGCTACTCCAGCCAGGAGCTGAGGGTGAAAGGCAGAGAAGTAAAAGTGGGTCAGCCTGTGTTTACCTCCTACCTGAAAGTCCTTGACGTCAGCAGTGACCTTCTCTCCACCTCTGCCTTCACGGGAACTGGTTCCTCCTGGCTTAAGTCATGCTTGGAGGAGGGAATGGGGAAAGGAAGGTAGATGACAGGCCCTCGAACAATCCAGCTTCTTCCTCCTCCCCCTTAGGCCTTTTCTCACTTCCCATGGGGTGCCGGCCAAGCCCTCCACAGCGATTAAACCTGCTTGTTTGCAACCAAAAATCTCAGCAGCAGCCACAACACACACACACACACACACACACACACACACACACACACACACACTCGCCCTTCATTCCCAAGGCAGAAGTTTCCCCAGCGCCTCCTTCCTGCACTGATTAGGTTTCCACCACCAAGCCCTTGCTCACGGCGTCCACCAGGTGGTGGCATTGACCAAACAATACTCCCTGCTGACAGTAACCTGGACCCCCATAGGAGGAACTAACTGTTCAACAGCTTCAAACATTTGCTCCCCCTGGCAACTGCCATCAGGTGAGTATACAGCTGTGATTCAGTGTGACCTTGAACTTTAGTCAGATAATAAAGACTAAAACTAGGTGGCATGACTCAAGGTACTTGTCACCAAGCCTGACAATTTGAGTTTAATCCTAGAGATCCACAGGGTGGAAGGAGAGAGCCGACTCGCACACATGTAAGTAGATACAATTTTTAAAATGTGTATTAAAAGCCTGAAAGGTGGCTTTTCCACGGGATGATAGTTCTTCAATCGTTTCTCTTCCTGGCACTTTGGACTCACACCTATGAACTCTAAGAAGTCCACCCCCACACCTCTCTCTGCCTCTACTGTGCTGAACCGTAGTTCTGCATCAGCCCTGAAGTTCAATGAGATTTCATCTGGAAGGATGTCTATAGATCAGATCACCTTCATTCATCCATTCCTCCGACAATGCTAGGGAGGGTCTATGGGGTGCCAGACATTGGAGACAGCCATGATCAAAACAAACACAGGAATCAAGTGAGCTATAAAATGAACAAATAAGAATAAAGAATCAGAGCCGGGCGTTGGTGGCGCACGCCTTTAATCCCAGCACTCAGGAGGCAGAGGCAGGCGGATCTCTGTGAGTTCGAGGCCAGCCTGGGCTACCAAGTGAGCTCCAGGAAAGGCGCAAAGCTACACAGAGAAACCCTGTCTCGAAAAACCAAAAAACAAAAAAAAAAGAATAAAGAATCAGTTGGTGATGGGACATAGAGAGAGTAAAGTAAGAGAAAGAGGGAGGTAAGACTACAGGAGTGGACAGGAGAGGGGGAGACTGAAATATTCCTCTGTTTTTAGCTGCAGTACTTTGTACCAGGTCCTGTACTTTACCCATTGGTCTTATCTCATCACCACTGGGTAAGGGAGGCATTATTATTCCCAGTTCAAAAAGGCAGAAAGAGATCAGGGAGGTTAAATAAACTTGCATGAGGATCAGCTTTGGCTGGAAGGAAGATTCTTGACAGTGACTCTAGACAAACATCCTCTGCCACCAGCCCGGGAGTTTGGGGTGTCTGTGAGGTGTGAAGCCCCCCAGAAGAAGTTCTATCACATTTCCTCAGGGCTCATGACAGGGACACACAGTCCCAGCCACAGATACGTTGTGCCTTGGGAGCAAATGAACCCTAAGAACCTATCCTATGTGCAAGCAGCTCAAGCCCCAGAGTCCCACATCAACACAGGTGGGCACCCGTGGTACCCACCCACCCCTATCAACACAGGTCAGCACTCGTGGTACCCACCCACCCCCTTTTGGCTGAAGGTTATGACAGGGTTAAGGGCTCATGACTGTTACCCAGCAGACCACATTGTTAAAGTCTTCCTTGTCCCCCAAATCAGAGCTCCCAATTTTGTTCCTTGTAATTGTTTTTAGGCAAGCTCTGGTGTAACCCAGGCTAGCCTCAAACTCCCCACACAACTGAGGATGACAATAAACTCCCAATCTTCCCCCCTCATCTCCCAAGTGCTGGGAATACAGGTGAGCACTACCCTGTCAGGTTAGGAGGTGCTGGGGGTTGAATCTAGGGCTCCATCTCCAGCCCCAGTTCCTAATTTTCAACCCTCCCTGCCTCCAAGCTCACCTCAGCATTATAACTGGGAAATGACAGCTATAAGCAGGGTCACCATGTAAATAGAGCTCCAGGCCGGACTAGGGTCAACCCTTCCCACTCCTCCCCAACTGGGCCTCTGTGAAGGTAAGGGACTGGAAACTGAGAGGCAGACACTACAGATGTTCCAAAGAGCTTGCATTGTCTTTTCTTTTCATGGCCAAGATACCATCCTCTCCCTCAAGTCATTCTGGCGGGTTGAGGTGTCCGCAGGCATGAAGCCCCTAAGACTCAAAGAAAGGTGGTCCCTAAAGCAGTGTGTTAGGCTCCAGTGGGAGATGGCCCTCTCTGGGCCAAGCCAGGCTGAGAATGGCATTAGGCTGCCCGAACCCCACAGGTTTCCTCTCTACCTACTGCCTCCCTGGAAGGGCAGGCCTGCGCTGATCTTTAAGTGGCTTCTGCGGTTTCAGGGGTGGGGAGGAAGGGAAAGAAGGGTTGGTGGCTGCTCCCCATTTCCAAGCCATCACCGCCCCCCTCCAGGTTGTTTGCCCCCAGCTTTGAGATTCCTGGGCCTGATAAGGGGACTGGGCACGTGGGGGGAGAACGATTCTCTGATCCCTATCAGCCTCTTCCTTGCATAAGAATGTATTTGAAGAGGAAATAACCCCTGCCCTGCTTAGAAAGCACAGATTCCCACAGAAAAGGAGCAGTGGTTACAGGGAGAGGTGGGCAGGTCAGGAGAGAGGGGGAACATCCCAGAGAGACTAATCCCAGCACCTACTCTGCTCTCTTTACCAGCTGAGTAAGGCCCAAGGCCACACTGGATAACAACAGTACAGTCACTCACCCTGTGGCCACTGTGGGGGGAACAAATGGCTGAAGCTGTCGGAGCGGTTCCCCTATGTGGTCTTGACCTCCTGGTAGTTGTGAGCAGGGAGAATTCTCTGGTCATGGTGTCAGTCTGGGTAGAAGGAACCTACTAAGCCCACACACCGGCAAGCTGGAGGCAGTGACCAAAAACTGGGCGTGGTGGCTCCTGCCTGTAATCCCAGCAGCACTCAGGAGGCTGAGGGAACTGGATCTTCATGAATGTTCAAGGCCATTTTAGACTGCAGAGTGAGACCCTGTCTCAACAACAACAAAACAATGAATGCCAAGAAAGCAAATGGCACTCAAGGCCTACAGCCAGAAGCCTGTCTTCCCAACCCCCAGTCACTTCCTGGGCACTCACACAGGAGTGTGAAGGGTAGAGTGGAAGAAGCAGCCATTCGGGCAGGGTCTGCCAATGCCATACGGTGTGCCATTTGCAAGCATCCCTCGGGGCCTCCACCCTGTGCCTCTGGCTTGGGGAAGGGGTCATCTGGAAGGCCTTTAGATCTAGAATCACCAAGAGAAGCCAAAAAGGAAAGGATGTGGCCAGTGAAGCAAGCCTGTAACCCCAGCGCACCCAAGACTGAGGCAGGGTTGTGAGTTGGAGGCCACCTTGGAAGAGCCCACTTCAAGAGAGAGAGAGAGAGAGCAAGAGAAAACTGGAGAGATGGCTTAGCAGTTAAGAGCACTGACTGTTCTTCTAGAAGGACCCGGGTTCAATTCCCAGCACCCACATTGTGGCTCACAACCATCTATGATTCCAGTTCCAGGGCATTTGACATCTTCTTCTGTCCTCATAGTAAACCAAGCACATAACCGGTGCACAGAAAAACCTGCAGGCAAAACACCCATACACATAAAAAATTAAAATTAGATAAAAACAAGAAACAACAACAACAAAAAGCAGGGGAGTTGGTAAGGCGCAGGGAACTGAAGAGTGATGGACAGGGAAGGAGAAGCCTGCAGGAGCACAGGAAAAAGCAGGAGGGGTAATTCTGGGGTAGGTGTGAACAAGCAAGGTCCCCATCCCCTGACCGCCCCAGCCTTCCCTCCTGCCTCTTTCTGGCTCTGCTCCTAGGTAGAGTCGTAGGTGGGGTGCCGCTACCGGAACTTTGCCTCTTACCTCAGAGCTCTCCAGGCTGGCTTCATGTTCTGAGCAGAGAAGTATACATTGGGCCTGTGTTTACCAAAGGCCATGGAGAGGCTGAGGAGATGATTTAGGCAGTGAAGTATTGCCAGAAGAGCATAAAGGCCTAAGTTCAATCCCCAGAACCTACATAATAAAACAGGGGTACAGTAGGGGGTCGGCACTTGTCGTCTCAACAATGGGGTGGTGGAGACAGTCAGCTCCCTAGGGCTCATTGGCCAACCAGTCTAGCCAAAATGGTGAGCTCCAGGTTCCAGGAGAGACCCGCTCTCAGAAAAATAGAGAGGGACTGAGGAAGACGCCAGATGTCAACCTCTAGCCTCCACAGGCACGCACACTCACATGTGTACACACACATGAACATGTACACACACAAGGGACATGGGAATAGTCAGAGCCTCAAAGTCCCTCAAATGTTGTTTCACTCCCCAAGCCCTTATCAGTCACCCTAGGAGTCAGAAAGGCTATTTCTCCTCCCTTTGTTCCTGAGGCTTAGGAAACTCAACTCCCCAGAGACACGGGTAGCAGAGTGCGAAGCTCCAAGGACAGGCAAGAGTGGAGAAGGAAGTGACAGCTCCCTGCCCTTTCCACGCCAGGTGCCACGTGCGCCAGGTGGAGGGAGTGGGCGAGTCACGAGGCCCTGGCGTGGCTGGCTCCTGCTCTGCTGTTTACCAGCTGGAGAGAGCAGGAGGAGGGGCTGGGAGCCTCCTGATTGCAGCCTGGCCCTTAGCCAGTGGCTGTTGGGTAAGCAGGAAAGCCAGGCCCAGCTAATCAAACTCTGGGTGGAGGCCACACCGAACTGTGGCATCCAATATCCACAGAAGCCACGGCTCTTGGCCCTCCTCAGACTCCAGTGCAGGCCCTCATGTGAACAGGCTTAGTTGGGGGAGGGGGAAGTGGAGTGGGGGGGGGTCCCCCTCCTCCTAACTTGTCGGTTCAGTGCTGTTCCTATCTTCTGCTCTCCCCTCCTCTCTCTTCCCCTGGCTCTCCACTTTGCTCCTCCTTCTCCACACATTCCCCCCACCCTCCACCCCTCCAGGAGTAGGGAAGCACCTAGAAGCCAGGGAAATCCAGAGGAGGGCAGCAGGGGGTTAGATAGAGGCAAAGTAGGCATGTGCTCCAGGAACCCAACATGCAGAAAAGTATCCTGAGGATCAGAGTCCATTTCGCCCCCCACCACACACACACACACACACACACACACACACACATTGTCTTTTCTCTTCACTCTCCCTCTTTTACCCTTCTTGCTCTTGTCACCTGTCCTAGTCTGCTCAAAAGTCACAAAGACCTGGGTTCAAACCTCAGCTCAATCACAAATGACCCTTGTGAAGTCCTTGGCAAGTCTTCTCTATTCTGAGCAACAATGGACTCATGATTATGAATAATCACACTTGCCTGCAGAGGCTATGGGGTAGGTTTCCAAAAACCACAATCCTGATTTTTCCTACACGGCCTGGCAAGGGGCTCAGCACACAGTAGGCTGTCGATCAATGCCAGCTCCCTTGCACCTAGCTGTTTCTCCTAAGACTGTAGACACCGGTCCACTGCTCCCTCCCTGAGTGCCCTTCCAGTGCCAGGACACTCTGCCAGCCACTCCTTTCCCCTGCCTGCTGACGGGCCAGGTGCTCCCTCCCTCTCCCTCCTCCTCCCTCCCCTGGGCCCTGCTCCCTGCCCTCCTGGGCAGCCAGGGCAGCAAGGACGGCACCAAGGGAGCTACCCCATGGACAGGGCCCCACAGAGACACCACCGAACATCTCGGGGTAAGAGGTCCTAGAGCCCTGCAGCCAGGTGAAAGAGACCTCCAGGAGGCTCAGAGGAGAGGAGGGATGGGAAGAGACTGGGAAAGACTTGGAGAGGCTTGGCAGAGGAGAGCAGAAGGGTAGGACAGGACAAGTCTTCATATAAAAGTAGGGCAAGCAGGAAGAAGGGCTGAGGTAACTGCAGGAGACTTGGGTAGACAGAGGAGT
The DNA here is from genome assembly GCA_902168325.1 of Peromyscus nudipes. NCBI lineage: Eukaryota > Metazoa > Chordata > Mammalia > Rodentia > Cricetidae > Peromyscus > Peromyscus nudipes. Next base: position 35,830 of record CABHPH010159299.1, on the reverse strand, counting down.
CAAGAAGGAAGAGCCAGGTTGGAGGGGGCAGGAGGGAGGAGCTGTGTTAGGGAGGCTAGATCCAGAGAAAGGATGGGAATGTGGCTGGCTCCCAGACGTGAGCAGGCCTCTCCCTGCCACAGGACCCTGGGCAGGAGTGACTTGAAGGGCAGCCCTCTCCACCTTCCCGTTCATTCACCATTGGAGTACCCTGTCTGCTGTCATGGGGTGGGGGTGGGGGGTGCGGGGGAGGCCCAACGGCACCCTTCCAGCTGCTCCAGCCCAGCAGTCCCATGCTTTCCTCCAACCTGTTCCAGGAGCTTTATCTCTGCAGAGTGGGAGGCACCTGTGGAGCACAGGAAGGACCGGAGTGAACAGTCCTTGGCTCCACCAACAGTGTGAGGAGGGAGCCCCTCAGAACAGGACATCCCCCACCCCATGCTTGTCAGCTGGGAACCTAGGGAGAGTGAGTGACAGAACTACCAGCTTCCAGGGCCACCTAGAGGAAGGTCCCTGGGGCCAACAAGGGGAGTGCCTCCATGCAGGACTGCTCAGAACTGCAAAGCTGGAGGCTTGACAGGGTGCCACATCAGGGAGGAGACTGAGTCGGACCGGACAGGATTAGCAGGGAGGTGGGCACCGGCATGAAGCCACACCCTCTCTGGGCAGACCTTCCCCTCCCCCACCCTGGGGAACCAGACCACTAGGCCCCACTGACCATCATGCCAATGAAATGCAGGAAGTCCAGGGGGCAGGGTGCATCTCCTGGCAGAGGGACGTGTGTCAGTCTCGGTCCGCAGGAGGCAAAAAGTAACAGAACTGAGTCAAAGGTTAGGGACATTGCAGGCAGGGCTAATGGACTTTCTGGGACAAAACAACTGGCCCTGGGCACTGTATGGATTTAGGAAATGGGATGGAGGTCTGGCAAGAAAGCCTCTTTTGCCGAGGGCTCCCTCTCTAGGTGTCTCCCAAATAATGACTGCATGCATTATTACTGTAAGCATGCAGTAGCCAAGACTACCCCCCTCAGCAGCTGCTCCCTTGGACAGCAGAGTGTTTCTACAAACCTCTATGGACCACCCTGGGCCACCTACTGCCTGATCTCCACCCAGACCTAGGCCCAGAGCAGAGTAGCCAGGAAAAGGGCTCTCTCTCCTCTGCAGGCTTGGGGACCAGTGAAGCCCACAGGTGGCCAGAGAGGGTCTGTCCACAGCTCTCTCCTCCTTGTCTTCCTCTTCCGCCACCCAGTCCCACACCTCTGCTACTCCCTCGTGCTTCCTGGCACAGATGAGAAGCCAAAAGATTGCATTCCCACAGGAATTTAACTCTGGGTGCAGAATATCTGTGTACTTCAAATGCACCAGATACTAGAGGGTTCTGGGTGTCCCCAGAATAGCAAGCTGAACAAGACAGATAGTAGCTCTGCCTCAAGACAGGCTCTCAATCTAGAAGGGACCATGGCACACCTAGTGCAGCTGGCTGTTACGTCAAGTGCCAGGAAACAACGCATGGTGCTGACTGAACAAACCCCAGGGCAGGGGAGAGGGCATGGGCGGCTGTTCCAGAGGAAGAGAGACGTCTGAGATGAAGAGGTGGGAGGAAGGCAGAGTGGCATGGGGAAGTCCTGGAGGCAGAGAGGAGCTGGGCACTTTCAGGACCTGGAAGAGAGCCAGTGTGGCCAAAGGGCAAAGAGATGGGCACTGCTGAGGGGGCCCAGCTTCGTCTCAGAGGCCAGGCAGTACTAAGAAAAAAGTGGGATAGGGTTGGAGGCAGTAACTGGGGAAGTCTGTGCCCTGCCCCGCTAGGTCTTCAACTGTTGACTGACCCCTTCCTTCTCTTCTCTTTACAGAGCTGCTGGCTGCAAAGAAGACTCGTACTTGTGAGTAGGGGTTTGGGCCAAGAAGGTGGTACTGGGTAATAGTGAGACAGTTCAGTTCAGGAGGCATGGGTAAAAGAAAGGCCCAGGACTGGACAGAAGTGGAAGAGGCAGGCCCAGATTACAAGGCCCAAGAGATGAGGCCCAAAGGAAAAGACCTACAGTCCAAGACAGTGAGGGACAAAAAAAAAAAAAAAAAAAAAAAGGGAGCCCAAAGAGTGTCAAGTAACAAGCAGTGTAAAGAAAAGGGGAACTGTGGAAAGAGGTGGGCAGGGTGCTGGACAGAGGCTCAGGCTGCCGGGCTGGAGCAGAGAGGAGGTTTAAGGCCACCCCAGCTTCGGAACTCAGCAGCCACAATGGGAGGCCTAGGAGCGTGCCCAAGGCTTTGTGGTGGCAGAGCCAGGTTTGGTGTGTTCATCTCTGTGGTTAACACATTCTGAGGTGTGAGCCTGGATCGAGGCTCTGCAGAACTAGAGAGCAGGAAGCCTGGTCTCTGTAAGAAAGAATGGGCAGGGACTGTTTCTTGGGGTCCTGAAATCCTGAGACTAAAGTATGTGAGGAGACTAGAGTTCCAGAAGGACTTCCCAATGGACACTTGCAAGTAAGCATCTTCTCTCGGGCCATTGTAACACCCCCAATCCAGCCACAGAGAGACAGGCTATTCCCCCACAAAGTGTGTCCATTCCACCAAAGTCCTGCCCGGCAGCCTGGGAGCACCTTGGAAAAGACTTACACAAGCGTGGTCATTAAGTTGATGATGACCATCTCATCAGAGGAGGTAACCTCCACACCTCGATAACATACTCTTGGTCCACCCTTTCCTCCCAGTGCCAAAGCCATCTGCAGGCTTTGTGTCCCAGCATCCCTCCTCCCTGAGCTTGGGGCTGGCTAGGATGCTCCGTCCTCCTGGGGGGTTGGGGCTGCTTGGCTCAGCACAATCCTGATCAGCTTCATGTGCCACTAGCCACAGGGCCCCACGGAAATGCTGAGCAGGGCCCCCGGGAGGAAAGCGAGTCAGAATGACGAAGACAAGCTGGGGGAGGGGACCAGGGACCACATCTGGGGGGGAAAGAGGGACTTTTGGAGCAGTGGGAACTGGGAAGGACCAAGCCTCCAGCCATGCCTCCTGCCCTTTTAGTCCCCACTACGAATGTCCTCATGAGGGTCCAGGCTGGCCACCCTCAGCAATCCAATGTGCAACTTCCAAGCCAGCAGAGAGAGGCTTGTACTGGTTGAAGAGCTGAGGGTTCCAGCAAGATTGAAGACCTCTCAAGGGGGTTGACCCAAATGTTGAGATCCACTCCCTGACCCCAGGCCAAGAAAATATAAACTGTTCCCCAAGTGAAATACCTCAAGAAAGGCGTCCAAGATGAGAAATTTAGGGGCCACACCCAGACCAAGAGGGAGTCTAGTGACTACGGGGTCAGAAAAGGAACCTCCAACACTGAGGCACCCCAAAGAGCAGACTGGAAAATGAAGGGACCCATCAGTAAGAAATCTCACACCAACAAAACCTACAGAGAAATTCAAGTCCCAGGAGACAGGCCAGCCTGAGACACACCCAAAGGCAAACTGGAACCAGATAAAAACCCCATGTCCCTCAAATGGACCTGAGGTTACTCTGCCTGTCCACTCGGCCATTCTCGACCGGTGTGACCTTGAGCAGGTTACTTAACCTCTCTGTGTCTCCCCTTACTTGTCTCTGAACTGGTAGCTATCACGTCAAGTACTTTGTGGGGATTACATAATCCACCCAGTACTGAGTCATTCACTCCCGGCACTGAGTTAAGCACTATGGTTAAGGGGACGAAGGTGGTGGTGCTCACTAGCTGTGTTCCAGCCCAGCAGTCTTGTTCCTAAAGGCCTTTCTGAAGGACCAACCAACCCATCCTACAGAGTCTTGGGTATTTGCCTAATGATACCTGCCACTATCATTTCCTCAGCCCAGGATAGCATCATGTGTGGAGGAGTAGTGTGGGTCAGTCGTCTCCTGATTACACCACCCTGGGTATGGCTATTGACAGTCCACAGGGTCTCAGTGCCACATGACACCACCCGAGACAGATATTCTGTGACTTACCTCTGGGACATCCCTACCCCTGGTGTGTCACCTGGAAGAGGGCCTGGGGTGCTCAGGAAGAGGGGATTTCGAGCCCAGCCTCTGCCCATGAGCTCCACGAAGCTCCCCAGCTAGAACTACCCTGGCGAGTGGAAACAGCTTTTACCACGGCTGTGGCTGTGGTTTTGGAATTTTCCAACGCCCCCTGTGATTGGCTGCCCCGCCCCTCACACCCTGCCCCAGACCCAGATTGGCCACGTGGGGTGCCTGTCATCATACACAGTGCACCTCTGGGGGTTGGGGGGCTGTCACTTGGCCACCTGTGTGGTGCAGAGCTTAAACCCCCCCACCCCTGCCCAGAAACACTGGGGGAGAGCTTTGTGCAGATCTGCGGGCTGAGGCACAGCTAAGAGGGCTTCACCCCACCTCCACTGCCAGCTGTGCGCTGTCCTGGGCTACCCTACTGAGGAGGACAGGGAGCCAAGACCGACAAGCCTAGGCTCAGTCATGAGAAGTAAGTGAATGGGCCACCTGGGGAAGCCTGGGTCCTACTGAATAGGAGGGGTGTCTTGGAAACAGTGCCTCCTTGGCAGGGTGTGTCCCAGTCAAGGTTGAAATCTGCTGGGAGATGGGTGGAGTCCCCAGGGAGTTTCTCTCCCGAGGCAGCTTCCTTGGCAGCAGTGGTAAACAAATTGTTGAGGAGTTCCTGCCATAAGTTCTAGGAAGACTGAGCATACCCATGGTGTCCAGCATGGACAACAAAAGATGCACAAAAGAGACCAAGACCAAGGGAGGGAAGTGAATCACTCAAGAACTCACAGTTGGGGCCTGGGAGCTGGTGGAGGTTGGTAGTCATCAGGACTCAGCTTACATTCCTAGCTCCTCACGAAGAGTTTCTCTTTGTGCCTCCAAACAAAGGTGCTGCTGTGCCCTGAAGCAGGAGTCACAGTAAACTGAGGTTAGAAGGCAGTGGGGGTCAGAAATCACTGTTTAGGCCTCAGAACCTCTAATCTGCCTGACACACACACACACACACACACACACACACACACTGGGACATGGTGGGAATGCTCTGTGTCTGCTTGTGTGTGTGTGTTTACGTATGCACTTGTGTGTGCCTCCAGGTGCAGTTGCCCATCTGAGGCAAGTAGAGATGGGAGCAGAAAGCCCTTGGCCTCACTCCATTCCCTGTTTGGAACCATGGGCTGACAGCTGCTGGACAGATGTCTGGGGCCCATTCCAGCTGAGCAATGTGGGCAAATCAGACCACCCTCCAAGTTCATGTAAGGGAAGCCAGAAGACCTCTCAAAGTCCAGGGCAAATAAGGAAAAGGGAAGCCTGTAACCCTGAGGCCTGTAACCTGAGGCCTGAGGCAGCCCCAGCTTCAGCCTGGGGTCTTTCCACAAGCCACAGAAAGGAGGCCATTCTGGGTCCTGGAAAGACCCACGGACTGAAAGTCTAGTGAGCAGGTTCCAGCAGCAGGTCACCTGAGGCAAGCCACCGGGCTCTGGTCTCCGGCCACAAAACAAAAGGGTTGACTTTCACAACGAAACCGAGCATGGAGAGTCTCCCAGTTCTAAGAACCCAGGACCAAAGAGAGACCCCTTGTCCCCAAATGAGGCACCCCCAAGGGTGAAAGAGAATCGACCCCCCCCCACACACACACACAATATACAAGTAAAGCAGGTCAAGTTGGTATCTCACCACTTACATGCAGGGGGCGGGACCCCAGTTCAGGGGCTGGAGCCTCGGTGGGACAGGCGGGCTGGGAGAAGAGCCAAAAGTCCTGATGATGGGAATAGGCGCTGCAGATTCTTTCCTGGCTTCTTCCCCTCAGCAGCAAAAGCCGGCAGACTGGACTTCACAGAGCAGCTCCAAACCACCAACCAGCCCTGGGATGTCATGTTTCTGCATACTTCATGCCCACGCAGGGGGCAGAAGTTCCCAACAGTAGCTGAGGGAGACACTTGGGCAACTCTGCATTACACACACACACACACACACACACACACACACACACACACACACACAAGCTTTCTGACCCTATTGAGTGCCAGTTGCCACCAGCTTGGGACCATGCCACACCAAAGAGCAAGGCCAGAGAAACAAGGAGCAGAAGGAACCTAGGAAATAAGTGATGGATTAAAGGTCACAGAGTGGCTGATGTCCAGACGGAGGAATACTAGGATTGCCATAGAGTAAGATGCCCAGAGACCACTGGCCACAGGATCTAAGGCACAGACACGAGGGAGGTGGTAAAGAAACTGGAGGGTGTCTCATAACTAAACAGACCCACTGCCGCCGCCGCCGCCGCCGCTGCCGCTGCCGCCACCAGCCAGGGGTGAATAGCCCAGCCAGCTTACTATTAGGAGCTGGTCAATGTGGACTGAGTAGTCAGGATGTCTAAGAGTGGGAGGTCACATGTCTGTCATCTTCCTTGAATCCAGCCATGAGAATGCAGAGCAATGGACCATAAAGAATTCCAAATCCCCAGCATGGTGTGTGTGTGTGTGTGTGTGTGTGTGTGTGTGTGTGTGTGTGTGTGTGTGTGTGAATTACAAGTGCCATAGAGTGCATGTGGCAGGCATAGGACAGTTTTTGGTAGTTGATTCCTTCCCCTAGAGTTTTGGGGATCGAATTCATGTCATCAGACTTTTGTAGCTAGCGATTTTGCCCACTGAGCCATCCCATGGCCCTTTTTGGTTTTGTTTGTTTATTTGCTTGTTTGTGACCAAGGCTCATATAGCTCAGGCTGGACTTGAACTCACCATACAGCTGAGGATGACCTTGAACTTCTGCTCAGCCTACCTCTGCTTCCCAAATGCTAGGATTATAGGAGTGCACCCCATGCGCCTTGCTCCATGTGGGCTTGCCTGTATCTCTCCTGCACCCTTCTCATTTCCTTTCTCCTCATTTCTAGCCGAAACCCCACCTGCCTCAGGCTCAAGGTACTAGAATGGGACAATCTTCCATCTGTCCCACCACAATGAAAAATGTGTATTGATAACTGCTGTCCCTAAACAGGGGCTCACTCACCCCTCCCCTGCTCTGTGCTGCTGACTCAAAGCAACAGGGACAGGGACTTTCCCCCGAGATGAGTGCTCTCTAAGGAAGACAGCCTGGGGTCTCACTCCTGTCCCCATGAGTATTTCCTGAGGTCTAATTTCCACTCCTCTTAGTGGGACAACATAGCCTCTTCCCTGAGACCCTGAGACTCAAAGAGTAGAGATCTCTATTTGGGACCAGGACAGTAATAAAGCGGAGCCTCAGCGCTACAGCCAGGTGTTTCTGGGTCTGCTCGCCTCCCAGAGGCAGCAGAGGTGCCCAGGGGAAGAGCCACTGCCCTGGAGGCAGGGGAAGCTGCTGAGTGTGGTTCCCACTCCTCAGAGCTTCCTCCTGGTGATTCATCCCCTCCCCCAAACACCGCTTGTTTTCTTTGAGTTCTTTTCTTTCCTCTCCTTTCTCCTGTCCCAGACTGTGGGGGTGGCGGGGGCAGCAAGAGGGGGTTTCGAGTGGCTGGCTTGCTTTCATGGCTTTGCAAAACCCGTCTCTCCCTCGCCCACCTGAGTTTTAGCGTCACTAGTTTTTCAGTTCTGGGATCAGGTATGTCAGGAGAAAATTCTCATGAGGGCTTGCCTGGGCTGGGGCATGCCCACCAGGTAGATCAGTGGTTCCTGGCCCTGTGGTGGCAACCACCACCTTGGTTTCCAGCAGAAACTAGAGGAACTGAGAGCTAAGAAAGGAGGGAGGCTGATGACAGGCTGTGGTACACAGGGGACCGCTGACTGGAGCTGTGGTCTCAGTGGAGAGAGAAGGGGCCTAAGCTAAGAGATGCATTCCTCTTTCTCATCCAGCCATTCATTCATTTCTGCAAAGAAAGTCCTAACAAGGGACAGCCTAGTCCATACCCTAAAGGAGCTGCAGACTTCCAGAGGGGCGGTGGGCAGGAGCTCTGCAGGAGTGTGCAAGTTTTCTGACTTCGGCTCTAGAGAAGCAGATAAAGGGTGCAGGGGCCAGCCAGAACCACTGAGGAAAGCTGGGCCCAGGGCATGGTCTCCATCCATCCATCCATCTGTCCGTCCGTCCGTCCAACTATCCTCTCCCTATCCTCTATCTATCTTTCTTTCTATCTATCTATCTATCTATCTATCTATCTATCTATCTATCTATCCATCCAGCCTCTACCTCTCTATCCATCATCTGTCTACCTCTCTAGCTATCTTTGTACTAGGCTTGAGTCCTGGCTTGTTCCTCACCCAACTCACTATCACTCTCATTTCACACTTGTTCACCTTGCAGCCCATGACCTTAGTCCATCCCACTCTCTTTGGTATACTTAGGCATCTCATCCTCCACAGGGGATACAGCTTAATGATTGAGGACTCTGTCTCCAGTTACCCAGACCTGGATGTAAACTCCTTGATTGCCTTTTTTTTTTTTTCTGGCTGTATAGACTTGGTCTAGTCACTTGCTAGGTCTCAGTTTTTTGAACTGTAAAATGGGGACAATATTAGTGGAGCCTACTTTACAGGATTGTTGTGGTCATTAAGAGCGTATGTGAAGAATCCCAAGGACAAGGCGGTGGCTCCGCAGCTATAGGACCGTGCTGTGCAACCTTGGCAACTGGAGTTCAGCCTCTGGAACCCCTGTGAAGGCAAAAGGAGAGAACTGACGCCACAGGGTTCTCCTCTGACCACCCTGTGCGAGTTGTGGCACGTGTGCCCACACGTGGAGATAGCACGCACACATGCAGTGTAATAATCCATGAATAATTTTTAAAGGAAAGCTGAGTGTGATGGTTCACATCTATAATCCCAGCACTCAGGAGGCCGAAACAGGAAGATCTTGCATTCCAGGCCAGCCTGAGCATACAGTGAGACCCTGCTTGGAAGGGAGAGAGGGGCAGTGAGGCATAACCTGAGTTCAATCCCCAGGCCCCACATGGTAAAAGGAGATCACCGGGCCCTGTAAGCTGTCCTCTGACCTCCACACATCCACTGTGGCATGTAGCACAGGTGCATGTACAATCAGTAAATAAATGTAATAATAATTTAAAAAAAAAAAAAGAAGCTGGGGAAATAGATTAGTTCATACAGTGCTTGTTTTACATTCATGAGACCTTGGGTACTGCCCCCAGCACCACACACACACACACAGAGTGTAAAGCCTGGCATACACTAAAAATTCAGGTAGTGTTTACATCTTTCATTATTATTCCTCCTTACTCAGTATCAGTTGGAAAGAAGGAGAGAGGAACAGAAGAGAGAACTCTAGCATGCCTTTGCCTAGACCATTCCTTCCCTGCAACTGGGGCTTCTGGAGTGAGAAACCCCTGAGTTGCAGCCCCTCTCTGTTCCCACCACTTCCTCTCTGTGGCTAGGCACCTGGCCAGGACCCAGGGCCCAGCTCTGGATAAAGTCAAAAAGCACTATCACTGGATCTTGCAGCTGTGAGCAGGGTGAGAGTAGAGGAGGTAGCAGGCAGAGGTGCTTGCCTCTACCTTATTTCTCCCAGTGGGAGGTTCTCAGATGCTCCCCCGGGAGCTTCCCAGGGCTGAAGCATCATGATTATGGTTTTCACATTACATTAGTCGGGAAGGTACAGGGATAAACTCGGTGAGCTGGCCTGTATAAGGAATGGGCTTGGGAAGAGATCATCAAACCAACCTTGACCCCTTGGGAGGAGGAGCAGCCTGGCACAAAAGTGACCAGAGGGACTAAAATCTTGCTATTCCAAGTATAGTCTCCAGGCAAAGAGGCAACCATCCTGGAGCTCATTAAAGTATAGGTTCTCCCAAGCCCCATCGTGGGCTGCTTAAACAAAAACCTGCTTTTGTTTTGTTTTGTGGTACTGGGCCATGGCACTTAGAACATTGTGAATACTGGGCAAGCCCTCCACTACTGAGCTCCATCTGCAGCTCCAGCTCCTATATTTCAACAAGACCTCCAGCTTGCTCGATCATCACTGGCCTGCACCAGGCATTTTCGCTTTTGTGAGAATGGAAGTCAGGAGGGCTTTGTTGTCGTTTCTTGAAACAGGGCCTCAAACTCTACCCCAGGCTAACCTGCAACTCATGGCAACCCTCCTGCCCCACCTTTCTGACAGCTGAGGTTTCCCAGCTGGAAGGTTTTCTTTTTCATGACCTTCGGGAGAAAGGCACCATGAGAGAGCAACAGGCAAGACACAAAAATCCTAAGAAAGCATGTCAGCCGTGTTTGGCTGCTGTGGGAGCCATGGGGCAGGAGCTGGGCTAGGGGCTCCTGACCTTTGATTGGCTCCAGTTCCTGGCACCGTTGGGCCCTGAGATGGTAAGTTCCTGGCAGACTAGGCTCCCAGGCAACAGTTTGAGTAATCCTGTGATTACTCAGCTCCCCCTCCCCAAACTGGGTTCCCATGGCCTGCTGTTCGGGGACTGGCTCACCCTGTGAGTCTTAAAGGCTGGCTGTGGAACGTGTTTCTCAACTCCTCTCACCAACTCCCTACCAGCCCTTTCCCTCCTATCTTCCCCAGATCACATACATACACCCGCGCGAGCACACACACACACACACACACACACACTCGCTGGTACTTTCTTTGATATTTAAGTGTCTAGGGTGGATGGTACTAAAAGAAGTGTAGGAAGTAGTGCTAGAGAAAGTCAAGAGGCCTGGTCAAGGGGAGGGTCGGGCACAGGACGAGGACACAACAGGGGCTTCCCTCTATTTCTGTTCTCTCTACTGCTTTAACCGACTCCTTCCCCCCAGTCCCGAACCTCTTAGTCTTCTAGCTCGTTTGGCTAGAGAGTCTAACACAGAGAGCTCCGATTCTGTGTACTTGTCTCATTGTGGACCACTGCTCTGGACTGATGATGGGGAAGTTAGAGGAGAGGCTGGGCTGGTAGCTGGGGTCCAGGGCGCTCCCCCAGCCCCCAAATCTCACCGTCCTTGACCGGCCAAATCTCTTAAAACAAGCAAGGTCTTAGTCACACTGCAGTAAGGTTCCTGGGCTAGGACCGACCATGGGTCAAGTATGGGACAGGGAGGTGTGACTGGGGTCATCTGTGCGGTCAGTGTACACACGCACACGGATGTGGCTCTTGGAGAAGGGAAGAGGTAGGGAGGCCTGTGGTTGCCTGCTGGGCCAGGGCCTGAGTTCCCACTGTGGCTTGGCCTAATCTCCCTACCACTTGCTTTTCTGGGTGACCTATGTTGGTTTCCCCCCTCTCTGGTCTTAGGGCCACCAGAGAGAGATATACCACCGTACAGAGAAAAGAAGGTGTTAAGTAGGAGCGAGGCCTGTGGGCCAGCATGCTCCAGCCAGCCTGCCATGCCCATGGATTCGCTTTATCTCAGACAGCAACAACCTGTAATGATCTGCTCCTCCATGGTGCCCCCCCAGAATTGTGTGACCTGCACCACGGCAATGCTACTTTCACCCTCCTTCGCTGCCAAGAGAACTGAGGCTGAGAGTGCTGTGACTGGAAGTGTGCGTGCCCCCACACTTTCCACCCCTCTTCCAGGCACCCAGGTTCCCTCTTGTTCTCTCTTCCCTCCAAAGCTTGTAACTTACAGGAAACAATCTGAAAAGCACACTTGCCGTCTGGTGGCCACAGCTTACTGTGCAGTTGGCGGGTGGCAAGTATGTCTGGGGGTGGGACAAAGAACTGAGTTTTGGTGGAAGGATTTCAGACACTCATGTGGCCAGTCCCTTTAAGAGACAGCTACTTAATCTGACCCAGTTCTAGGCTAGCTTGAGAAGATGATGGTTTACGGATGATGGAATATTTTGGGAAGTGGTGGACACATCACAGTCTACCTCTCTCCCTCGAATCAGCAGGCCTATGTGTGGTTTTGTTTTCTGAAACATGTTTTGCATTGTTCAGGCTAGCCGAGAACTCACTATGTAGCCAAGGGTAATCTAGAACTCCTGATCCTCTGGCTTCCACCTCTTAAATGCTGGAATTATAGGGATGTGTAGCCCCACCCAGCTAGCAGGCTCACATGTGACCAGGCACCAGGCCCACGCTGGAAGTGAGCTCACATAGGAGTGAATTTGCTGTCCATGAGACACACTGTCCCTAGTGTGGGAGACATGTCCCAGACGAGAAGGGGCTTCACTCTAGACCATTTTTCTAGCCTGCTCCGGCTCTAGCCTCTCCATTTGGAGAAAACCAGAGGTCAGTCAATGCTGGTGAGAAGAGGCACACCACCACCACCACCCACCGAATCCATAGCTGCTGGAAACATCTAGAGTGGTTAGGACTGCAAGCTTCACCCAGCTGCTGTCCCTTCTCTCTCCATCCCCCCCAAAGAACTGCAGATTGAGTTTGGGCTTCGTTCATGATGCTCCACCACAGAGCTGAGTCCCCAGCCCTCTAGCTCTTTTGTTTTGTCTCGTTCGTTCGTTCGTTTGTTTGTTTGTTTATTTTGGTTTTTCAAGACAGGGTTTCTCTGTGTAGTTTTGGTGCCTGTCCTGGAACTCCCTCTGTAAACTAAGCTGTCCTCGAACTCACAGAGATCCGCCTGCCTCTGTGCTGGGATTAAAGGTGCATGCCACCACACCCAGCTCACCTAGCTCCCTTTCAAGGAAGGACTGGAGAAAGGCCTCTTGGTGACCCTTGAAATGCTGCAGAAAGCTGTAGGGACTGACAGTGATAAAACAGAGCAAAGGAAAGCAACCTGGGAGCAGCCGCAGCCGCAGCCGCAGCAGAGGGTGATCAGGCAACACTGAGAGTGAATTCAGTGGGAGTGAACACTTGGTTCTTTGTTTTGGTTTGGTTTTTGGTTTTTGTTTGTTTGTTTTTGGTTTTTGTTTGTTTGGTTTTGGTTTTTCAAGACAGGGTTTCTATGTGTAGCCCTGGCTGTCCTAGAACTCACTCTGTAGAGCAGGCTGGCCTCAAACTCAGAGATCTGCCTGCCTCTGCTTCCTAAGTGCTGGGATTAAAGGCGTGCACCACCACCACCACCACCACCACCACCTGGCAAAAAACTTGGGTTTTAGTGGCCAGTAAGGGAGATCTACCTAACAAATATGTATACGTATGCTGGTACAGTTTACCGTGAATCCACAGGCCACATATACTTTCCTTTCTTTTCTTTTCTTATTTTTTTTCCCTTGAGACAAGAAATCACTATGTAGCCCTGACTAGCCTGGATCTTGATATGTAGATCAGGCTGGCTTTGAACACACAGTGATCTATCTGCCTCTGTCTCCCTAGCACTGGGATCAAAGGTGTGTGCTATCATGCCCAACAAGCCACACATACTTTTCATCTGTACACACACACACACACACACACACACACACACACACACGTATGCCTTCACATAGGTCAAGAAGCCCTGCACATAACACGTAATGAACAGTTCAGGAGGGTGGGGCTGTAGGCCCAGCACTCAAGCAAACTAGCTGTGTGAGCCTGAGCAAACTAGTTCTTCATCTGTGAAGGGAACGGGTGGATGAGGTGGTTTTAACCTCAGCCAGTTTTAATAGTCATGGTCTGTGCTCACATGGATGGACACAGATGCCTTTGTATGTCCTCTTACAGGCTTTTACACAGAGCACTACTTCATGCTGGTTCTGGGGCCAACAGCCTGGAAACCCTATTTGGGCTCTTGGGCAATCAGCAAAGCTGGGTTGAGCCCTTCTCCAGGCTCCATCCCTGTTTCTTCCTAGTCTCTCTGTACCCCACTATATTGGTCCCCCTCAGTTCCTGTCCCTGGATGGCCTTCCCTCTCTTCCAAGAATGACTGACATCTCTGTCTAGTGCCCAGTGGCTTGGTGTACCTCATCTTCTTGCCATGCCCCATACTCTGTTCATGGGAGCCAAACCTCAGTAGGGAGGAGGGGGCACAAAGGAAGCCCCTTGGGCGGGAAGCAGGTGTTATGAAGGACTCCTCTGGCTCTCTACGGGATGGGGGCGGGGAGGGAGGGTACTGGAGATATTCGACTTGAAGGGATAAGCAGGTGGCCTCTTCGCAGCTGCTTTCTGCCTCCATAAAAGCTGAAACAGCTCCAGCTGCTTTGTGAACAAAAGCACAGCCTCCTCAGACCCTTTGCTGAGAAGCATCTCTCACTTCACTTCCCCTTCTGTAATGCAAGAGGGCATGTTGGAGCTCACTGGAGAAGTGGGAGAAGCACCAGACACCTGCGCCTGCACCCCAGGTTCATGGTAGTGGAATCCAGAGAGATAGCCTGGGCTAACTTCCCTTTCTATCTCTTCCAGCACAAATTGAAGTAATCCCTTGCAAGATCTGTGGGGATAAGTCGTCTGGGATCCACTACGGGGTTATCACCTGCGAGGGGTGCAAGGTGAGTTGCAGGCGCTGGTCTGTAGACGCACACTTGGTGAGGGTCATGAGCACGAGGGAGGAGGACCTTGTCTTGGTGTGGGAAAGTGGCCGCAGGGTCAATCACAATTACGCAGTGGTGGTTGGGGGGATTTGGCGGGGTCCCAGATGTGGAAAGTCCTGGGACCAGTGCACCTTGAGCGTGGCCTGGGTGGGATAAGCCGTCTCTGTTCCCCAGGGCTTCTTCCGCCGCAGCCAGCAGTGTAATGTGGCCTACTCCTGCACCCGGCAGCAGAACTGCCCCATCGACCGCACCAGTCGAAACCGATGCCAACACTGCCGCCTGCAGAAGTGCCTGGCTCTGGGCATGTCTCGAGATGGTGAGGATGTGGGGACAGGTCCCCAGAGTCCCTGCACTCTCCAGGGGTATCCTGCCTCTTGCCAGTCAGAGTTGGCCTGCAGAAACCCATAGCCCTTTGCCCCATCGTTTTGAGGGTCCCCAAGGCTCTTCAGGGTCTCAACTGCAGGCTCTGCTCCTGAAAACTTTTACAGGATCCTACTTCTCTTGTGTCCTCCTCCTCTAATGCATTCTCTTCATTCTGCCTTCTCCTGGCCTGGTTCCCATCCAGTTCCCACATTGTTACCTCCTGCCCTGTCCTGCCCTGTCCTGCCCTGTCCGTCACCTGAGTTTAGCTCCATCTCCCTCCCAAACCGTGTGTAGCCATCCTCGGACACAGGATTGTGGCTGGGAATGCCATCAGAGTTGGCCTGAGAATGACCCAGAAGGTGGGGGATGGAGTGTGGTGTTCCTAGGGTCTTATCCACCCTCCTCACCCACCATCCTCACCACAGAAGGAGCCCGGGTGGTGGGGGGTGGGGGGGGCGGGATGAGGTGAGGAGGAGCCAGAAGGAACCTGTCAGCACTTTTCAGTGCTCAAAATAACAAAGCGAAAGGAAACATGCAGGGGTGCAAAGGGGCAGGCGGGGCCCAGGGCTGTGCCCCCACACCTGGGAGGGGTCGGGGGAGCGAAAAGGCAGGAAAGAGAGCAGAAGAGGATGTTCAGAAGAAGCCGCGGAGCCTGGGTTGGGCTGTGGTGAGTATCTAGGTCACCAGGGAGCTTGCAGGCCTGACCACAGGGAGACCTGTGTTCACAGCCCTTCTCTTCCTCCAGCCCTCCCAGACAGGCACGCTGACCCCAATACAGCCTGAGGCCCCCTACTCAGCCCCCACCTCAGCCCCAGTCTCAGGAGACCAGAATCCCCAGCCTAAGCTCAGTGCTTAGTTTCGGTCACTATTAGCATCTAGTTGAGACCTCAAAAGCGTTTGCTAGAGAGATGGAAATACTGGTTCCTAAAGGGAACAGAACCAGGTGTGGGAGGAGCCTGGAGCCTCAGCTCCCAAAAAGAAAGTTCACAGACAGAGCTGGAGAAATCCGATTTAGGGTCAGATCTGTGTGCCTGTTGACCCTCCCCTGTACTGATTCCTGAACCTTCTTCAGCTGTTAAGTTCGGCCGAATGTCCAAGAAGCAGAGGGACAGTCTCCATGCAGAAGTGCAGAAACAACTGCAGCAGCAGCAGCAGCAGCAGCAGGAACAAGTGGCCAAGACTCCTCCAGCAGGGGGCCATGGAGCAGATACCCTCACCTACACGTTGGGGCTCCCAGATGGGCAGCTACCCCTGGGCGCCTCACCTGACCTACCTGAGGCCTCCGCTTGTCCCCCCGGCCTCCTGAAAGCCTCAGGCTCTGGGCCACCATATTCCAACAACTTGGCCAAAACAGAAGTCCAAGGAGCCTCCTGCCACCTTGAGTACAGCCCAGAGCGAGGCAAAGTGGAAGGCAGAGACAGCATCTATAGCACAGCCAGCCAGCTTACTTCTGGGAGACGTGGACTTCCTTTTGAGGGATCCAGGCATCCTGAGCTTGGGGAAGCAGAACAGGGTCCAGACAGCCACTGCAGTCCCAGTTTCTGCAGTGCCCCAGAGGCACCGTATGCCTCTCTGACAGACATAGGTGAGCCTCTGGGAAGGGTGACGGGTGGTGACAATGAGGGGAGAACTTTCCCCAGCACCCCTGGTAACCAAACGTTAGTCCTAAGGAAGTAGGGGATTCTGGACAAAGAGTCAAGGGAGGAGGCAGAGCAGGGTAGACCAGGGAGAGCTTCTTTATGAGAGTCAGGGTGGGAACTGGCTGCAATCTAGCGATACCTTCCTCGTCCGGCCCCAGAGTACCTGGTACAGAACGTCTGCAAGTCCTACCGAGAGACCTGCCAGCTGCGACTGGAGGACCTGCTGAGGCAGCGCACCAACCTCTTCTCCAGGGAGGAGGTGACCAGCTACCAGAGGAAGGTGAGGGCAGGAGACACGAGGGAAGGGAGGGCATCGCCCCCCACACACCGGAAGAGCCCAGGGAGGGCTACTTGCACAGGTAGGGGGGAGTAGGGTATCCCAGACAGGCTGGCCAACAAGTGTGTCTTGTCTATACCCTAACAGCTAGATGAGAGTGTTGCCCTAGCTCCTGCTTATTGAAATTTACCCAGCTAGCAACCTGCCTCCTCATCCATCCAGACCTTGCCACACTGCCTTTCATGCTCCATCAGTAACTGACACTAACCAGTATCTCAGGGCCATTTATTGAATACCCTTTCTTGTCCGTCTTTGTAATAGAGGCTTTGATGAAGTATGTCCAACCTGCAGCCTGTGAGCTACATGTGCCTAAAGGCAGTGATAAATGTGGCCCAGTGCACAATTGTGAGGGTTTGTTTGTTTGTTTGTTTTGTTTTTGTTTTTTCCAAGTCAGGGTTTTTCTGAGTAGCCCTGGCTGTCCTGAAACTCACTTTGTAGACCAGACTAGTCTTGAACTTCACCTGCTTCTAACTCCTGAGTGCTGGGACTAAAGGTGTGCGCCACACCTGGCTTTAAAACATGAGATTTTTTTAAAAAACTTGATTCTCGGGTGTGAACTTTGTAGATAACCATGTCGTATCACCATGTCGAAGGTTAGACAGACGTGTGAGATCATCCTCAGCCCTCCCAACAACTGGCCTCTGAGAATAGCATTTACACTAAGGTAGAGGTGCTCAGGATCACAAAGTGATAGACCCAAAGTCAAGTTCAAATCTGAGGGCTCTACTGTATCTGCTGTCCCCTTCTGTCGCGCTCTGATGATACCAGTGACTTTGAAATCAGCTGGCACTTCACATTTGCATCTCTCAGCTACTGAGACCTTCCTTCTTCATGGGGAGCAGCAAGCAACAATATGTACATTGTTTGCAAGTGAAACTGTACCTTGTTTGGTTTCCCTTTATCCACTGCAGCAGAAAGTTTCCCTTTCTATACCATGTTTCAGGAAAGCCATCACCTCCTATCTGGAGTCACTCTGTAGGAGTCTGGGGAGTTCTCTGCCAACCTTTTCTTGCTCATAGCAGAATCCTAGCACCTAACATTGAATAGGCTTCATGAAAGACCAGGTTATCAGGACGAGAGTAGCTTGGAGTTAAGGAATTAGAAGTTCTCATCCCTTATATACCTCTTCAGGCTTCCCTATACTGAGCCTGGGGGACGGTAGAATCAGTCAGTGGAACCCACTGACAGGAATTGGCCCTGGGTACATTTGTGCTAATAGGCTTGAGGGTTGAAACACGGAAACGTGGAACCAACTCCCTGCAGTTTATGGGGGTGCAGGGACTTGGAAAAATCACAGGTTTCCTCCTCTGTCCCTGCAGTCAATGTGGGAGATGTGGGAACGCTGTGCCCACCACCTCACTGAGGCCATTCAGTATGTGGTAGAGTTTGCCAAGCGGCTCTCGGGTTTCATGGAGCTCTGCCAGAATGACCAGATCATACTACTGAAAGCAGGTGCCCTGGGATGGGCAAGCCCTGGGATGGGAGGAGAGCATGGGCTGGGGATGGAAACAGAGCAAGCCTGGGAGACAGAGCGAGGGGTGGCCTAAAGAAACCGGAATACTGGGGGAGTCAGTTCCTGGCTTTGCCTGACACTGCCCACCCATCTCTCTTCCCCTTATCTAGGAGCAATGGAAGTTGTGCTTGTCAGGATGTGCCGGGCCTACAACGCTGACAACCATACAGTCTTTTTTGAAGGCAAATATGGTGGCGTGGAGCTGTTCCGAGCCTTGGGTGAGGGGCAGGGGGAAATGAGAAGTTCCTGATGCCAATCCTCTCTAAAGCCTCTATACAGGGCTGATGGTCCCCCTGCTCTAAATGCCCAAAGGGTGGTGCCCTTGGAGACCAGCTACCATGCTTACTCTCTTCATCTCCACTCCGGCAGGCTGCAGCGAGCTTATCAGCTCCATATTCGACTTTTCCCACTTCCTCAGTGCCTTGCGTTTTTCTGAGGATGAGATTGCTCTCTACACAGCCCTGGTTCTCATCAATGCCAGTGAGTGTGGCTGGGCCTGGGAAAGGGTACTCTAGTGGCTGGGACACAGCAGCTCATGGAGAACCTAGGCCTTCGGATGTGGCTAAATCTGGGAGAGTGCTTGAAATAGCGAAATGAGTGCTGCCCCACTGCTTCCGTAAAATAAAATAGATTAAAACATCCAGAGGAACCTTAAGACAGAACAAGAGCAGCCTATCATGGGGCAGCAGGAACATGGAGAAGGGAGCTTGGGAGGAAATGAGCCACTTCCCCAGAAGACATTAATCTACTGGTCAGTGTTTGGCAGTGACTCCTTTGCGGCATCATAATTGCCTGGGGAGCTTTGAGAACTGATTGTGTGCCTGGGTCCCACTTCCACGTTCTGATGTAACTCATCCAGGCTGCATCCGAAATTTTAACCACCACCTCCAGATTGAGCCATTAAGGTTAAGAATGATGGCTTGGTGTGAGCTCCTTTTGAGACAGAATGCCTGCAATGGCGGTAGGGCTCTGGAGACCCACTCCACTGGGCTAGAGCATCTGGGCCAAGCCAGCTGAACACTAAACATCCACAGGACCTAGGGAAGTGGGCCTGCTGCTCTGTGGTTGTTAATTAGCAGTACAAGTCTTCCAGTTCTGCCAACATGGCCTCGAGCCGGAAGCAAGACTTTATAGATGACTTCTGGGTATTTGAGGGAAGTGAAGGCAGAGGTAGTTTAGGAGTTGAAAGAGAGCCACAGACTACTTTAGAGGCCTTGGTGCCTACCTGGACAACTTCAGGAGGTCACCTGAGCCACTCTTGTAGGAATGGGGAAGCTCTCTTCCAACATTTTACCTCCATGGCAGAAATCTAGTGCCTGACATGGAATGAGCTACGTGAGAGAGCAGGTTATGGGGAACAAGGTTGCTTGGAGTTGGGAGGCTAACAGTCCCCGCCCCTTTCATCACTACAGTTTCCCTAGTAGTTAGCTAGACAGGCCCAAAGTCCCATCTCTGCTCCTATCAAACCAACACACACACACACACACACACACACACACACACACACACACACACACACGCACACGCACATGCACATGCACACGCACACACACTCAACTGAGAGGGCCTCTCTAAAAAAGATATGTGCCACCATTTTGCTGGGCAAGACTGTTTGTATTGTTTCTGTTTCACTCTGGTCCCATCCCTTCCTTCAGACCGACCTGGGCTCCAAGAGAAAAGGAGAGTGGAGCATCTGCAGTACAATCTGGAGCTGGCCTTCCACCATCATCTCTGCAAGACTCATCGTCAAGGCCTCCTCGCCAAGGTAGGAACAGTTCATAGGCTGGAAGAGTCGAGACCCACAGGCAGTTCCAGGGTCTCCGGGAGCAGCGGAGGGAGTGCTAGAGTGCTGTGTTATTGCAGAGTGTTTGCAACAGCGGTGAGGACTGCAGGAACAACTGTTCCCACGTGCAGAGAGGTGGAAAGTTAGCCTGGAGTTGTAAGAGACCTCCAGGGAGCAATTCGGTTTAATATAGCCGACACTTAGCCAGCACCTGCTTATACAAAGCTCTGTGGAAAGATACAGAGATGCAGTTCTTGTCCCCGCTAAGACATTTCAATCTAGTATAAAGGTTTGCATACCTTCTGATATAATTCTAATATGGAGTAGAATGTGTGGTATTTTAATAGTGAGATTAACAAAGTGCATTTGATGATAGATCTCTTATCCTTAAGGCAGTTAAAATCAAACAGGGCTAAAACCTTCCCGTAACAATAAAGTAATTTCAGTGACATGTATTAATTGATAACACAAATCTTAACCCCAGTGCTCTCCCGACAATATCCCCTGGGGCCCCTAATTTAATATTATAAAAGCTTTTGAAAGCACACACTGGCGGTGTGTGCCTGTACTACCAGCACTCAGGGGGAAGAGGGAAGCAAGACAAACAGGAATTCAAGGTCATCCTCAGCTATTAATGAGTTTAAGGCCAGCCTGGGCTACATGAGACCCCCCCCTCTAAAAATGGGGGTCACTTTTGGAAAAATTATGGTGTAGACAGGGGCTCAAAATAATTTAAGGGACTGGCGAGATGGCTCAGTGGGTAAGGACACTTGCCACAAAGCCTAGCGTGGTGATCTGAGTTTGACCCCTGGGACCCACAGGATGAAAGCAAAGATCTAACTCCTGCAAGTTGACCTCTGACCTACACACACACACACACACACACACACACACACACACACACACAAATAAAAAATGTAAAAATTCTCCACAACTTGAAGGTAAGGGAGTAGAACATAAATGGTTCCTTAAAAAGGTGTGAAGCAAGAGAATGAGGCCATGAAAGACAGAGGTTTCAACAAGCATTCGTGAGGGCAGAGCAGGGATCCAGGCTTAGGGAATGAGAAGAATGGAACTCTAAAGAGGCCAAATAGTATGTGGAGGTAGGGTGGCTCATGGCACATATTCTCATGTATGTATGTATGCCTGCAGAGGCCAGATAACCTCAGCTATCATTCCTTGGTGGTGCCATCTTTTTATACTTTTTATATTTTTCATTCATTCATGTCTATGATTGACCTAGGACTGCTGAGAGACCCCAGAGATCTGCCTGTCTCTACCTCTCAAATGTTGAGATTTTAAGCATGAACTACCTTGCCCAGCTTTCTTTTTATCTTTTTCTTTCTTTCTCTTTCTTTATTATTTTTGTTTGTTTGTTTGTTTCAAGACAAGGTTTTTTGGTTTTTTTTTTAATAGCCCTGACTGCCCTGGAACTTGTTTTGTAAACCAGGCTGGCCTTGAACTCAGAAATCAGCCTGCCTCTGCCTCCCCAGTGCTGGATTAAAGGCATGCGCCACCACACCCGGCTTTTGCCTGGTTTCCTTTATGTGGGTTCTGGAAACTGAGTTCAGGTCCTCATGCTTGAACTGACTGAGCTGTCTCCCCGACCTTCGCGGTACTTTTTTGTACATGTGAGGCTAGAAGCTGGGCTAGATTGGTGAAGCAGGAGAGCAGCAGAAGGTAGGCCTGCAAACCATTAGAGGAACAGCAGCCGCGAAGACTGCCAGTGCCATAGGAAGAGTGAAGGCTTTGCTCCTAGGCAATGGGGAGCCCATGCCCCGTTCAGAGCTGTCCTTAGGGAATTTACTTTGTAAAGGATCCATTTATGTAATCATTCTCTTAGGCCCTTGTGACACACAGTCATCGTGCTGGTACTAAGCTACAGAATTACCTCAAACAGTCTCTCCCTGAGGAATATAAACTTCAGTCTACAACAAAATAGATTTAAAGAGGGAGGGACTAGACCTGGGAAAGCAATTG